>CAEGAE010063870.1:0-17432 GCA_903067095.1 Girardinus metallicus | reverse complement strand
ATAATAATAATAATAATAATAATAATAATAATAATAATAATAATAATAATAATAATAATAATAATAATAATAATAATGATATTATTATTATTATTACTAGAAAGTAACAATACTGTTACTTTCTAGTGAATGATTCTTCATTGTGTTTTCTATTTTTGCCAGCAGAGAGCACTATTGCATCATTACACTGCAATGTGGTTGCTGCACAGGATTGAATGTAATTACGGGGGATTTTAAATAATCACTATACTCCTATTTCCACTCATACTGCTCCTATAGAACCTATTATTAAATTATCCACTTCTGAGAAAAAGAACACATTTATAAAAAAAGAAAAAAAAAAACACAGTCACAAAAAGCAGAGACTGGATGGTACATCAGAGTCGGGATCCTCAATGCAAACAGTCACAAAAGAACCAGTTCAGTCCTAAAAATATGAAATGCACTAGAGTACTGAATATAAGAAAATATGGTGAGCAGATCCAAAAGGTTTTGCCAGTAAATGAATCACAGCTTCCTTAAAAGCAGGGACACAATGCCACAGTGTTCTGTTGCTACAGAATGTTTCAAGTTTAGATCATGGAGGAATATCATGGATTAGTCAGCCAGCCCTTAGAAAGTGAGAATTGTGGGCATGCTGACGTTTGTTGCCTTTCCTCAGGCATCCCGGACACAACATCTCAGGTCTGGATTTACCTTGGCCTTATGATTCTTTTGAGGTCCAACCAGATGAAGCTTGGACTTAGCACCAAAATGGGATTTCTAGGTCTGGTAATGGAACTCCAAAGTTCTTGTCTGTGTCCGCTGGCCGTCAGCAATGCCGGGGGAGGCCTGCGGTCAGAGAAGCTACAGTTTGTCTCTGTGTCAGCTACTTTCCACTCTACTGAAGAGTCACTGAACACTCATGTAGCTTTACTTTGAAAGAGTCTTCATCTGTGAGAGGGAGCACTAATTCTATATTGAAATTCTAGTCTGACTGTATAAAAAGATTGGCATCTGTCGCACGGAGCCTCTCACTTTGGCAGTGACTATTCTGAAGACTGTCAAACACACCTACTGCGAGATGCATATTTTTCTCCTCTACACTATAAATTTTCCAACCATCTGAGGACTGGTCAAATGTGCAAAGATGAAAAGATACCATAAATAAATCCATCCTCATAAATCTCTGGAG
The DNA here is from genome assembly GCA_903067095.1 of Girardinus metallicus. Taxonomy (NCBI): domain Eukaryota; kingdom Metazoa; phylum Chordata; class Actinopteri; order Cyprinodontiformes; family Poeciliidae; genus Girardinus; species Girardinus metallicus. Next base: position 16,258 of record CAEGAE010063870.1, on the reverse strand, counting down.
ATTGTGTTTTTGAAGCACTCAGGATCATTTTGGGCTCAACACCTGATTTTGTTACCTACCTGAAAGGCTCTTTATCAGTACAGGGTCTTAGCTAATATCTTGTGTTAATGCAGTAACTGCATTACATGAACTGTTCTGAGTTCTAAAGTATTTCCCCTTTTAAAGTAAAAACACTAAAAAGTTTAAAAATGTATTAAAAATCTCCTTTCTCTTTGAGACACTTAGGTTTACTGACTTACTTCTATATAAAATTCAATGCATACAGTCTATTGAAAAACGTTACTCTTATTCTTGAAACTTTTGCTTTACAAGGAGGTATTTATGATATGTACCTAGATAAAGTAGTACATAATTTTGTAGCAGAAAGAATAGGATCCTCTGTCATAACAGTCTGAAAAGTGTAGAGTACATTTTCAGTCAGCCCATCTGAGTCAGTCTTTTGTAAACCACCTTTCAGTGAAGTTATTATTGTAAGTCTGTGTGTGTTCCAGATTTTAACAATTTTTCAGAAATTCCTCTTTGATAAACCAGACAATTGTACCTCTTGCTGTATGCTTAGGATAACAGTTCCACGACAAAGGGATCCTCTGCTCAAGTCTCAAGTGTATTCTTCCTTTCAATGCTGACCAATGCTAAAAAAAGCTCCCCTCAGCATGATGAAGTTCAAAAAGTTCAATCTTGATCTCGTTGGACCAGAGCTTCTTCTTTCATGTGTTGGCAGAGGCCACTTCAAGGCTTGTGGAAAAATTCAAACTGGAACTTTCCTAGGATCTTTCAACAATGGGTTTCTGCTAACCACTCATCTATAAAGATGAAACTGCGCAAAACTCATCGGTGCCAGTCAAAAGATTATTTCACTTGAGCCATGGATCTCTGCATCTCCTCCAGAGTTACTATGGGACTCTTTTTAGATTATCTTAGTAATACTCTTCTTACCAATAAAGATGTTCAAAAATGTGGATATTGTTTTTATCATTATCACTTTATCCCTGACTTGTCTGGTGTGTTAGTTGAGCTTATGAAAATCTGAATTTATCTTAGCAATAAATTACACCTACGTGGAGTCTTCTGAAAGAAGACCAATAAGAAGACTTCTGAAAGTAAACAGCCACACTGGATTTTACTTTGGAGTATCTGAATAAAGGGGACAGACAATAAATGCATGCCACGCTTTTCAGATTTCACAGAAAACCATGTGTTATTTTTCTTCCTTTTCACATTTATGAAGTGCCCTTTGTTGGTCTAACACAAATTGTTGGTCTAAGCCCAATAAAATATGCTTAAAGTATCTGGGATCATGTGCCAAAATGGGAAAAGGTTCAAGGTTTATGCATGCTTTTGCAGGCACTGTAGCAGTTCATAATTTGACCAGTGGTGGAGAAAGTACTCAAAAAATTACTTAAGTAAAAGTACAAATACAAAGACAAAAATGTACTCTAGTAAAAGTACCACATTAACATTTTACTTAAGTAAAAGTAAAAAAGTACAGGATTTTAAAAATACTTAAGTATTAAAAGTAAAAGTATTCGCTGAATGCATTACCTAATCGTTAATACAACATCAATAAGTATACTTATTGATCTAATAGAAAGGTGACGGAAAGAAGACGGGTGGGGGAGGACATGCAACCAAGGAGCCACATAGCACTGTTGTAGTCAAGACCACCTAATCCGAGACCAAGTCAAGGCTAAGACTAGCACCCTGAGCTACATGACACAATAACATTAAGTGTACCTATCAAAATCTGCTTTGCTTCCATCTCTGTGCCACAATCCACGGAGGTCTCCTGCCATCCCTGAAACATAATGCCCTGGTCGGTTGCCCATATTGCCCATGTTAGAAACCACCACTGTCTGCAATATTAAACATAGCAATTAAGGCAATGCATTAACTGTAAACAACGCTCAACTATGAACATTGTTCAAGGCGCAACTAGCAAGAAGTAACCAAGCAGAAGAAGCACCGTGACTGTTCTCACTCTGTCTGCCACCATGACAGGTGACGAACACAAGCAAAGAGCAATGTGCATGCTCTGCGTTCTTATGTTCTTGTTTTATTTATTCACCAATTAAATAAATCTATATATTTTTTTTATTAAATAAAATAATAATAGCTACTGCAGTGTACATAGAGCATCACAAGAACAAAGAACGGCTCTCAGTGAGGCTTCAGTCCTATAGGATTTGGTCAACATGTCCAAATGTATCCAATACATTTGGACACACTTTGATCATAGCGTTGTCCCATATATATGACATCTCAGTCAACACCTCCGCACAATAATTCAGCGCATTAGTGACGACTTTTTTTCATCACAGATGCAACATATGTTCTCTGTACAGCTAGCTTTGCTAACATCACATCCACATAGCTTACCTTTCTTTAAGCTTCCTTTCCAAGTGACACTAAAAGTTGGACGAAGTCCCCATCGTCTGTGAAAGTGAAGCGCTGCTGATTTTACATGTCGCCAAATCTTATGATTTATGTAGCGGAATTCTATTACTGACGATTAGACAGACATCTTCTCCTGCTCAGAGAAAACCACTGCGCACGTATTAGAGCTCCGCGGGCGAGTGAAAAGGGGAGGTGAGGGGTAACAACAGACACAATTAATTAGTAAGTCAGGTTATTGCTTGGATTTTACAGCGCCTTGTCAAGTCCCTGAACCTCATATTCTAAAGGGGGGCAGCGCAATGCAACTTGGATGTAACGAGTAACACAACAGTTTTGTAGAAATGTAGTGAAGTAGAAAGTACAGATATATACTGTAAAATGTAGTGGAGTAAAAGTCGAAAGTATCCATTATTAAATCTATTTAATTAAAGTACAGATACACGAAAATTGTACTTAATTGTACCACTGAATTTGACTAATTATGTTACATGAAAAGCAAAAATATATTGTGATGAATCTTTTTTGTTAAAACTGTATGAAGTCAGCCACTTTCAAATTTACAATGACAAAGTAGAGAGTTGTAGAACCCAGACAAGATAAAACCAGTAACAAGAGTTCAGATCCCACCCAACAATTGAATAATTACATGTTATTTGCTTTTCTTTGTTTGATGTTTTTCGCCTTGTCTCATACTTTGGTAAATCTTCTAGAGGTATTTAACAGGTTATAAGGGAACCTTTAGACTGAGACCTACTTGGGTTTTGGTCTGGTTGTGAAAAATCACATCCCCTTTACACCTCTCCACAATCTGAATGCTAGTGTCTGCTACCAACTCTACCACAGGTTGGAGAAACTGGGGTTAATGGCCCTGCCAGCATTTCCAGCGGGTAACGCTTGATCCATTACTGCAAAGTCAACAGTGCTCATAAATCACAGCTCCAATTGTGTTTGCCGAGACTGGCTGTTGCGGTTTTGGCCTTCGAATGAATGCCTCCAACAACAAAAAGAGCAGTATGAACATCACAAGGACTTTAGAGAAGTAGCACCAAAGCCTGAGCTGTCAGCTTGCAAAGAGTGAGAGGTCATTTATTTCCTTTCAGAAACCTTGTCGACTTCCCCTACCGCCCTGTGCGGCTCGATAAATCTTCCCTTGCACTAGTCTCCTTCATATAAGTCAGACTTACTTCATACAGACACTTTTAGCTTATTAATCTGCTGCCTTCATGTCGTCTTTGGTATGGCTTATTCAGTTTTATCTTAAAAAGCATAAATTGCTCTTGGACTGTGTAGAAAGAAACTGTGGTGGTGACAGAATTGCAAGCTGGGCACAACCTGATGTCAAATCCTCAGCAACTAGTCTGACATTTGTTCTATAAAATTGTGCTTTAGTGGAGTTTTTACAAGTCAATTAAGATGCATGTGCGTATGTGTGTTCTTTAGGCCTCCTGTCAAATCCCACAGTTTCTGTGGCGCCCCATATGGCTTGACCACAACACCACCCTGATGCGTGAGACTGCTGAATGCTTAAGAACTGGTGTATTTGTGGTATCAGCCCATCTGTGTTTTGTGTGTGGGCAAGCAACTAACCAGACTAAAAGTGGATAAACTTCCCTTTTTTTCCTTTTCTTCATTACTCTCATAGGGTTATGTGTTGATTTCTTGCAGGAATGAGGGAGTGGGTGAAAGGTGCTTGAATGAAAAGTCAATTTCCTGAGTCTTTTTCCTGTCATTTTTGTGGGGGATGTATGTAGTGTTGGGTTGAGTGAATAAATGGAGGTAGCACTGTGAAAATCTCTGTCCATTCATCACATCAGTCCCTTATGTAATTGCTTCTGGAGTTTTTAAGGCGTAAAACGTCCAATTGAACATTATTTATCTTTGCATTCTGGGTGCTGGTGAAGTTATTTTTCACAAGTGGGTGACTAGAAACAATCTCTCAGGCCTATAAATATAGATCTACAGTATCTGAAAGTCATTTGTTTAAGAAACTTGTATAGTAAAGGCCTAAAACGGGAAACTGGAAACCTAGAAGACCCCCTCCTGTATGACTCATACTTCAAATCTTAAGAACAGATTTTCTGTACTTTAAAATAAAGATTCCTTGACAAAGTGATAAACATGCAAACTTATGGCTGCTGCTAAGGATGATATATAATCGGGAGCAAAAGAACATTTTGTCTTTCAAGTTGGTGTGTTAGAAGAAGGACAAAGAAAAGAATCAGAGACCTCATTAGGGAGATATTACCAAGGATAAAATTGTGATGGCAAGGTGACTGGGTCAGAGAAGTTCCAAACCTGCAGCTCTTATCACATCTTCCCAGTCAAGAGGAATCTGAATGATCCAAGGAAGAAACAGTAGTGAACCATTGATAGTGTTAAATAGTGCTGAAATAATCTGGAAGTGACAGCTGGCCTATGTCATACAATCCAGTCGTAGAGCTGCTGTAGCTCTGATTGCTGATATTTATATTAAAGAGGTGGCAGTATACACAGCCCAGAGCCTAAGAAAATTTCTAGCTTCAGCTGTTTTATATACTATTACATGGAAGGATATATTTCCATACCCATGCGCATTAAACAAGACATACATAGTCAGTATCTGCTAAATAGTCTAACAACTCCAGAAAAAAATTTCTAAAGGTAAATACTGCTTCTTAAGTTCCTTCAGCTATGTTCAATATTATGCCCTAAAGCATGGAAAGCAATTGGTAGCACATAAAATAGAAATGAAGGGTGGTTCTGCAAAAGTACAGAAAATTCAGTTTCACGCTCATATCAATTACAGGACTTACAAACGGACTTCTACAAACATCTTAGTACCAGATAAAACAGAACACCTCCAGGGATGTATTGGAGACCCCGCCTCAACAGATCCCAACTGCTTTAAAAGAAAAAAGTTATGGCCAAAAATTTCAGCATGTGTTAAAACAGAATTAGATCTTCAGCGACAGTAGTCAGTTACGATGTGCAGTAATATTTCCTTATGCTGGCCACACCCATTTGACTAGACATGGTAAGAAGTGATATAAAAGTAATTCTGGTCCACACTGAGAATTTTAATTATTTTTTTTAATCCATGCTGGCCCTCAACAGAATTGTGCCCTGAATGGAAATCACATCACCCACATCAAGTCTTAAGAAACGTGTCATCCTTTTGTACTAAGTTGATTCCCTGAGAGGGAATCAACTTAGTAATCTTTAACAAACAAACAAATCAGCACTCTTCTGCACATGGTCAGTTACTCAACTAAAAATAATGGTGAAAGCAGCCAGTGTCTAAAGCAAACTTCTGGATTCATTCATCAGAAAGCCTAAAGAAAAATTAAGACAACTTGTAAAAGTAAAGATTTGAGAGATGACTTAAGACTTTTTCTTCAAAGATGTATGTATGACAAAAAGTTGTGGAAACAGCAATACTCCAAAAGCACAAAGCTCTTACAGAGCCAATATAATAGCAACAGCAGGGTGAGCAATCCACTCTTACAAACAATGACTTCTTTTATAATAATGTAAACCAATAACTGGCACAAGCAGAAATTTCTCAGCGTGCTCATCTTTTCCAGATGCTTGCACACTGAAATATCATCACAAAGTGGTCTCAGAGATCAGAGAGAAGGCAAAGCCAGATGAAGATGAGAGATGATGAGGTTGGAGTCAATGGAGAGTAAAGGTAATGTATTACCAGGATTGCAGGGAATGCCATTAAAGAATGGGAAAATGGTACAAAGTGGTGAGTGTTAGAAACCAAACAGAGAAGGAGGGAGGAGGCAGGCTTTCTGCGTGCGTAGTTTGGTAGGCTGTGTAATGGAAGTGATGGAGAGGGGGCTGCATCAGGTGGCAAAATAATAAGCGTCTGACTGCTCCCCTCACACCTCATCCAGCACACGTGGTGCAGCGCAGGGAATGCACAGTGAGAACTGCTGGCCTAGGGCCCGTGCCGGGGCGTGCCGCCAAACTTCGGTCAGCTTGCCTGCCTACTCCTCTGTATTTTTGGAAACATCTATTATGCAAGCATTTCGGCTTTAAGATCTTAGCATTTTTGTCTGTTTGAAAGGAGGAGAGAGGAGGAGAGATATGTTGAAGAGTCCAAGTGGCTGTCATAACTCAATGACCGCTCACTTATTAAAACAGAAGCGCTTGATGTGGATGTGCTAACACTTGCTTCCGTTCAGAAGCTTACAACTTTAATTTCTGACTTTCTGATTAAGATAGCATAATTAATGAGTCATCGGCCAGAGGGCTGGTGACGTACTATCAGAATCCCTCGGAGCATTTGAAAGATGGCAGCGTCTCAGCACTTCAAATGAAACAGTGAGCACAGTTATCCTTGTGCCCTCAACCCAAACCCCACCCTTTGCACAATGCGGTTAGCTGCTCAGTGGGGAAGATACAGGCAGCTCTACTGTGTCTGTGCACATCTGAGTGTGTGTCTAATGGGTTTTGGCGTGTAATTCCAGAGGCTCCCCCTCACTCTCCCTCACAAAATTTTCCTGCTTCTCAGACAAACTTTTTCTTTTCTTTTCTAACCACTGGATTCTGGACTCAGTCTGTTTCCATATTACAAGCCACAACATTCCACAAACATGATGGAATATTTGTTTTAGAGCAGTAAAGGTTATTTTTTCCCCCGTTATTTGACCCAATTTTCCGGATTTGCGCATGTTTATGGAATATTACGTGTGTGGCTGGAAAAGAAATAGGTTTTATGTGATAGAATGAAGAACATGACAAAGTAGATAAGGATATTAGTGAAGGGTAGCCCAGACAAAATTTCCTGGCTAATACCCTTAGCAACAGTAATTTCATCCTTAATGGACAAAATCCAGATTTCAGGTGTTATCCTTCTTTAATCTGTCAATATTTGCTTGTCCTTTCTTCTGCCTGGGCTGAAGTATTCGGTTACTACTTTAAATTGTTACAGTTTTATTAAATGGAAAGAAACAGAGAAAATGAGAAGAGAATTCATTAACATGAGCTATGCAACCTCCAAAGTAATTACCACGCTCACGTCTGGGGTTGCACTGGTGCACATTCAGGGTGATTTTAATCAGAGTATAGTTAATATCATACCACACACCAAGTTGTAGGAGAAAAACATCTTAACTTGTAAAGCCTGCAAACATACTCATTAGTAAAGGTCGACTAAATCAATATCTTATGCAGACATATTAAAAAAACGGAGAGCCGATTAAAGATCGTCTGGTTAAAATTTCCTAATTTATGCACACATTAGTGTGTCTGTATTTCCACTGCAGACACACTTTTCACCCTTAGTAGGATGATGATTCAGAAGCAAGTGCTCAACACAGGCAGAGGTTGTTTTCATATTAAATGTGAAAATAACTATCTTCCAGAATCTCTGGAGGGAGACTCCCTCCAGAGATTCCCTACCTTATCAGCAGTAGACAACGTTCTTTGCATCCTTATTTGGTATAAATCCAGATTAATGCCTCCAAAGGCTGATGCTAATTGGTTGTATGAGAGTAACACTTAATGTCCTCCATTCACACAGGAAAATCAGTTGTGGCACACTTCCAATTACCTCCGTGAAATAAATATCAGCTTATGTGTAAATTACATCAAAATGAAAATGTAACAATATTAAACTTAATTTAAAAAATCTCACATGAACCGATACTGTTCTTTTGAGGTTATAGTTTTGTTTTGTTTTAAAGGAGCTGTATTGTGTATTTTGTACATCTTGGATTAGCCATTAGCTTCAGTCTCTGGGACTAACTCATTTCATTTCAACAAATCTAAAGTATACCTTTAGTATATCTTACAATACCGCAAAAAAGCAACTTTGACTGTAGTTGGCTAAAATTAGGATTTTAAAAGACTATATGTAGTTTAATCTGAATACCACAACATAATTGGTCTTTATAAATGCTTAATTTAGACTTAAGCAGATAATGATTGTTCCTAAAATTGGGATGGCATTTGTTGTAATTTGGAACTGTGTGAGTAAAAGTGAGATGAATCAAAAAAGTAAAGAGTTGTAAGTAAGGGCTAATTATTTTTATTTAAATAAAATCTTTGTGATGCTTATTTCTAAAAATCTTCTGAAAGTTCAGTGAATTTCTCGATATGAAGGATATGGACACATATAATGATGATCTAAAGGCACAGTGTTAATTTAAAGTTCTTATCATTGTCACGTGTGGATGGACCCCCCACATTTAAAAGAGAACTAAAAGGAATGAAATATGGCTAGCTCATCTTCAGGCTCACACAGCAAGGAAATAATAAATCAGTCGTTTTAACTGTCCTTCAAATTGCTGAAGAGAACTCAACCATCAAATAACAACGAAGATGGTAAAACTCTATTTTGCGTTTCTAGATTTGACATTGAGTTATGCCAGAAAAGAAGTAAACTTTTTTATTTTAACTACTGTGTTTAACATAGTGAATTTTCTATCTGAAGGTGATACAATATTATTGGAACATTTGATCTGCCTGTTTAATATTAACTTTTCAACTCTACATGGGTCAGTATACACCTTAAAGAGCTCTGGCTCGGTGTTTATCTATTATCTAATGCAAATATTTTTACAGTTCCATGATTATTCAGTAATTTCTGTAAGCACACTTTAACAGTCTCCCATTGATGATTGCTGCTTCAGAAGTGCATCATGGAGGAAGCTTTTTATTTATGAAGGAGCTATATGTTTTGCTTCATAACTTCCAGGAAACCAGAGTTGGCAAGTCATGTGTAGTTGCATAGGTGAAAGTCCTGAGATGAGACTGGGCTTGCACGGTTACAGCCCAAGTGTCAGTGGCCTCTGGGGACTTAAGCTTCTCTTACTGACCCGTCACCCTGCTGCCCATGAATCACTGAACAAAAGCACCCAGGGAAAGCATGCACAGACAGGCAGGATTGTGTGTGTCCTCGTGCCACTGCATTTCGTCCTGACATATAATGCAGGCACTGCAAGACAATCCTTAAGCCATGCATGCTTTATTTGTACAGCGTCACAAAAGTTCAATAATGATTTTCACAGATGGCGTATCTGTGGTGCTTCACAGTAGGGGTCTGACATTTTGAGTAGTTTGGACGTTATATATTCTTCAACCAAAGTCCTCAAATAATTTGAATGTAAAACTTGTCCAGTGTTTAATAAGTTCCATATACTAATTTTTAAAACAAAAGAACTCAGCAGTGTTTCATTCTTCGATGCTTCACTTTTTCAAAATGGGTTTTATTAAAAACTTGCACTCCTGCGTGTTTGGGACTGGTGGGTACTCAATGAGAGATATAAGGAGAAAATTTATTAACATGGATAGTCCCTCCAGGCAACAGTAGTAACCTTTAACCTTGGGCTAAGAGTTTTGCTTGTAAGACAAAGCTTTCTTCGCATTTAACAAGAGGATAGATAGTCGAGTCCCAACATGTGACAGTGAAAGGGATTTTCCCTTATACCTTGAGAGGATGGGCTATAATGAATCTACCAATGTCAAATAAAAAAAGTTAAATTTAGCTAATTATGATCTTTCTGTGACACTACAAACCTAACAGATGTACACAAGAGTCTTTTGTAAATGAATCTTTGGTGTAAGTACATGATGGCATGAGAAGTACATGAGAGATTAGAAGACTTTGGATTCTGTGCAACCTCACAGTGCGTGCAACTGCTATGCCATTAAATTGTGCATAAATGTGAAGTATGCAATTGCTTTCATGTATAATTTAACTCTTTGTTTGGTGACTGCATTTTGCTTTAGGAGGGTTTTTTCAAAGAGTTGTTTCATGCACCATTATTACCCAGCAGATGAAGCCAAGGGTTTACATCTAAATATGGGGTAGCAGATTGGTACATATTTCGCCTTAACTTTCTCAGAATACAATCACAAAGGTCAATGTATTTTAAAAGGATTGACAAACACAGCATCACAGCTTAAATATGTAGAGAAAGGACAATAATGAATAGCTTTTAATTTCTTTTATAAATAAAAGTTGCATAAAAGTGAAGTCCATTGGTATTCTCCATTATTAATTTTACATTCCCCTCCTTCACCTTTTAATGACTTGGCTATTCAGAAAAAAAGGCTGAGAAAAGTAAGAAAAAAGATGAAATGAAAATCCAAACATTTTGTAAAAATTAGCCTGAATAAACTTCCACCAAAACATCTCCATGCTTATGGTTTTTCCTTTTGTAGTCATTCCTGCTCGTCTTTAGTCTTTCCTGCTTTCTTCAACTGACATGAACATGAAAGAATTTTTTTTTTAGCTTGGCATTAGGCCATGGAAACTCAAGGGCAGGTGGGGGTTGGTGCTGGGAGGAAACAAAAACATTTATAGAAGATTTAGGATGAAGTTAGTGGAGCAGGCAAATGACTGGCAGTCATGGCTTAATGCTAGAGGCAACAGAGCTAACGCAAAGTATAAGGCCATGAGCTGAGGTTATTTCGAGTTAAGTGCTGTGGGGGCGAACCTGAGAAGTTTTTTTCTACAGCTTAATTCTGGATCTTATAATAAGAAATGGGTGGAAAGGGCATATTAATACCTTTTTGGTATTTTTAATTTTATTTTTTTACATTTCAGTTAAATTGACTTCTGTGTCAAAATCAGTAAGCCACAGTCCAATGGTAAAGAATTCAAGGCAGTTTGTTTGAGTCAGAAGCATTTTCCAAATTCACTCTGCCTGCCTCTCTTTAAATAGCCCAAGGAAACATCCAAATGACCTAATTACAACTCAGGCTTTCCTAAGTAGACTCTGTCGACGCATGACACGATTTTCAAAAATATACACAGTTGAAAAACAGCAGGATTCTGGTGGTGGATTGCTCTTTTTCTGCTGGGTTTTATTGGTGGGACTGCAAGCTGGATTATGTCAGCTTTTCATGCTTCTTTCTTTAAATCATAACTTTCAAGGCTGTCCCTGTTCAGGGGTAGACCATCAAAGAGTGGTTGGACTTAAACGATCTGCCAGAGACATGCACTGTGGTAGATTTGACCAGACCATTTCATCATTGCATGTGCAATACTTCACAAGCTCTGTTTCAGTGAATCTCCAAAGAGCACTCAAAGCACTGCTGATCTGTGACATTGATTGGCATTTGTGTTAAAAAGCTGCATTGCCTGAACAAACACTATTAAAAAGGTCTTACTATTTTGGCATCTAGATGCTTTAGTCCTTTGGTTAAAAAAAAAAAAAAAAGCATTTTGAAACAATAACAATGCCTTTGAACAAAAGCCTTATTCACATCAGATAGAATCAGAGCTGTGCTGTGATTTAGTGGACATAGTGAAGAAGTCTAACTCTATGTTTTTACTTGAATTGTTTGTTGTGCAATAGGCAATATATTGGAGGTCCTGTTATAAGGATCTTATTGTTATTGTTTGTACAAGCCATGGCTGTGAAATAAAAATAAAGCTGGTTGCTAGACATAGAAAAACATGTTAATAGGTTTCATTAATCAGTCCCACCATTTTATATTTTTGGGAGGAGAACATTTTGTCCACGAAGCAAAGAAAATACAAGCAGGGAAAATGGGCCAACATAAGAATCAATTATAAATATGGCCAAGACTGGGAGGACTAGACTGTGGGGTCAGAGCATCTCCAAATCTGCAGCTGTTGTGTAGTTCCCAGTGTGCAGTATTCAGTATCTGTTGAAAGTAGTCCAGAGAAGAACCACACGTGAACCTGAGACAGGGTCATTGAGACACATGAGAGACAAAAAGCCTGGCCCAACAGATGAGTTACTGCAGTTCAAACTGGTGAAGAAATGTCAGTTCTGTTAGAAAGGTGTCATAATACACATGGTATAGCAGTTTGTTGTGTCTGATCCGTCCATCCTTCCTCTTCCACAACTGATATCAGGTCGTGGAGGTAATGAGTCCAGAAGGGAAACTGAATTCTGTTCTGATGAGGTTAGCATCAGAACAGAGTCAGCACTGTTTTGCCAGCCCTGCTTTTTCTTCACCACGACAGGCCATATCAACACCCACATTACTATAGACAAGGCTTCAATCTATACAACCATCACTACTAAAAAAAAAAAAACATGGATATCTGACTTCCTCTGCTTGAGTCAGAAAACAGTCCACATTCTTTTGCGTTTGAACTCTATATAATGAACTTCTTTCATAATAATACAGTCTAAGAAAAAAAAAAGAAATCACAATGGAGAGGCTAGAGAAAGAATATGAGGAAGAGGAGAGGAAGTCAAGCAGAGAGGAGACAGATTCCCAGTCCCAGAGCTCTGAGTTCAGACTGCCAATCTTCCTGCAATCCAGGATGAGATGATACAGTAGCTTTTCTTCACCAGACAGATGTATTTTAACCGGATGCTCCTCAGTTGGAGTATGGAAAATAAATATGGCTTCCTCCTGAGAGTTAAACTCTATATCTAACATTAACTATATTAGCGTTCCTTACATTACAATAGACATTTTATCCAGTCTAGCTTAATCTCACCAGGATCCTGGGAAACAGCTTTTCTTATCTGAGTTTGAGAGGGTCTGTATGGTCTCACTTAAATGTTATGGGCTTCAGCATCATTTTCAAATACTTTAGTCATTATTTGACTCTATTTTTAATCCTTTGCTCTCATCCCACTCTCAACATTCTTTCAGCATCTGTGTTGTATGGACGTGAACTGAGGTTTGATGGGGCTGCAGCAGGAGGACTACCTGGTGTGTCGCTGTGTTGAATATGACCAAGGGGTCCGCTGTTGAAAAGGGCTCTATGCTGCATCTACAGGATCACCTTACACGACCACTTCCTGCTTCCGACCCTGCTCCTCACAGGCAAGCCCTGTATGCCAGTGCCGAAAAAAGCTCACACAGAGGGGTTCAGTGCACCCAGGGGCTGAGTACAGGACCCTATTCATCCTCTTCCTGAAGGTCCTCCCTGATACTCGCTGACCAGTCTCAGGAAGGCGCTATTTTAAAATTTTTACGAGTATTCCTCTGTTGAGGCACTAAGATAAACCAACTGGCTGGTCTTCTCTTTTCACCTGACCTTAGCGGACAAGATGCGTCAACTTTTCCATAAAATTTGGCCTAACCCTAACAAGCCAGTGTCTTGGATTGTACAATCTGTCTGTCTGGCTGGGTTACGTATGGATCGATGAGAAGTGAAAGAGGTGAGCATGAGGTCAAAGATATGGGACTCCATAGAGAAACAGCTGCAGAAGATGAGCCCCATGGTCCAGCTCAATGCTAAAGTGTGATCTTTAATTTTTTTTTTTTTTTACATTTTGCCAATATATTACAGCAAATTTCAATATATTTTAATGACAGTAATAGTGATAGTGGTGAATAAATGTAAAGTGGGTGTAAAATTATTAATTATTTAAAATTTTTTTATGTAAAAAAACAAGAATGTGACATGACTCAGAATTAACTGAGCCACCTCAATTAATTATTTGTAGTACTCAGTTATACTGTAGTAACAGCTACAATCCTTATGGTATATAATTTGCCAACTTAAAGCATACCCCATGTTTGCAAGAAAGCTCAGGCTGTGCCCATGAGATTAAGTCATGGACTAGGCCATTTTAGCTCATGAATATGTTACAATACGTTATAGTCTGGGTAACATCAGTTTCAAGTCTCAAGTCTTTTGCAGCCTCAGATATTTTCTTCCAGGACTGTCCTTTATTTAGTTACACCCATCACTTCTGACCAGCCTTCTATGCTGATAATAAACACCGCAAGAGCATGATGCTGCCACTACCATGTTTCACATAGGGCTTGGTGATTGTAGGTTGTAATGCAGAAGCCATCTTCTTGCCACTCTTCCATCATTGCAAAAATGGGAGTACATGGTGTTATTCTTGTCTTACTGCTAAATTGTTATTTCGCTTTTTTCCCCCTTCATGTTTGAATTCCTTTTAAGCTCACAAATGTACATTACCTTGTGTTGGTCCATCAAATAAAATCTAAACAAAATACACAGATGTTTGTTTTTGTACCATTAAAAAACATGAAAACCTCAAGCGGTAGGAACACTTTGCAAGGCACTGTATCCATGTGTGAGGGGGATGGAAGCAGGTGGAAGCTGGAGTAATGCTGCTATTCCTGGAATGCTCACTTAATCTAACCTAGACCTGGCAGCAGGGGGGGAGGATGGTGGGCTCCACCTGAGTTGGAATATTTTCACAAGAAACCTATGAAGGCCAAGGGAGCATGGATATGTAAGATTCTTGGGGAAATGGTAAAGTGGGCAAGTAACTCCTAAGATAAACAAAACTGAGGCATTAATGATGAGTGTCTCACTGTAGTGGATGGTTTTGCTTCCCCCCGCCCCCCGCCCAATAGGAAAGCCTCAGTGAACTTGATTTCACTACTGTCCTTGTCATCTCACCTTAGCTGCTGGACACTGACTTGTTTTTCTACTTTAAATGCATTAAAACAGCTCATGATATATCCATTCCTACCAGGGGGATAGAAAAACATTTAGCTTGCAGACTCCCTGGGCTTCCCCCTCGAGTATCAGCCTCAGATGAGGTGTGAGAAGAATAAGGCTCTGTATGGCCGCTGCAAGAAGCCATTCATGCAGGACCAGCTCAAACGGCAGAGCGCGCAGGACATACCCATCGTGGCTGAAACAGAACCAGTACTGATCCGTTCCCCCTGCTGTCCTAGTATTGATCTAGTCCGTTCTGAACAAGAGTAGCTCCTGTCAGGCTTCATGTTCAGAGACTGAGCAGGATCACTGCTGGGTTTTCACAGGGTGGACAATCCCACCTCTCATTTAGCCAGAAAGATGTGGTGGCTGCAGGATCAAGCTCATTTTCTGAGGACTTGCATGGTTCAACAAAAACATGAAGATGCCCAATTCCCCAAGTGCATCCTGGTGTCAGTACTATCACTGAGAGCAGAGTCGCATGCAGAAAACCTGTTATACGGCCAATAATGGCTCATCGACAAACTCAGTCAACCCAGACTTCTGTCCATTCTCTTGAGCCCTCTCCATTGCTGAACAGGAGCCCTTATTATTTTTTGGTGACTAACTGGACACTTTGGAACTAACCAGAGTCCCTGGCAGAGTTCATGTTGTTTCCCTCAGAGTGGTTCAGGCTCACTGGAGACCGTGCTGGAGGCTGGGGAGAGAAAGTAGCTTCTGTGCATCTGCAATGCCCCAGCTTGTCTGCCTTCTCTTGCCTGTGTGAGAATTTGGCAGCTGGGCCAAGCCAAAGATTCACCAAAGTGAGCAGTGTGTATTTAAGACTTTTTTTTTTTTCAAATTAAATCCTATGAAAAACAGACTGCTCAATGACCATTTAATTAAAAAATGCTGTTTACACAAACTGTCCATCCAATCTGACTGTGATTGAACAATTTTGTATCTTAGAATGCTCAACAATTTCAGTGTTTTTATTTGCAAAGCTGTTAGAGACGTACACAAAATAATCTTGCAGCTGTAAGTGCTGTATAAGTGGTTCTAGAAGTATTAATGACCCAGTACAAATATATGCCAAAACGTAATTGCAAAAAACATAGTGAAAACCATACCGCATTTTGTTCTTGTTCACATTCATGAACCGCTGTATGCTTATCATATAAACCTCCCCCAAAAATGCACTAAAGGTTTTAAAGTGAAAAAAAACCTGACAAAGTTCAATGAGTATGAATACTTTTGTAAGATACTATACACACACTTTGCTTAACATCTTTCTATAAATATTACTTTTTATTATTGTAGAAACTAACAACGTCAAGGTGAACTATAAACACTGAAAGGAAAGTTTAGAAGAGGATACAAACATGAGATAAGATAGTACCAACTAGAAAATATCATTGCAAATAAATAACTACAGTTAAAACCAGTCCATTAATCACTATCTACTGAAACTGTAAAGTTTGAACTTTGATAGTTTATATATATATATATTTATATATATATATATATATA
>CAEGAE010063861.1:0-71883 GCA_903067095.1 Girardinus metallicus | reverse complement strand
GATGCTCTTTGCCACCCATTTGTTGCAACCGGGATGATATGAAATTTATTTTCCGGTATTTTCAGTAAAGCTACGCATCTAAAGCACAGCCGCCCGCCGTGTTCTTTCTATCCATTTATCTGTATAAATAATCCCGCCGGACTCCAGGCCTCGCTGCTGTCATTTTAAGATGCTTATTGGTCCCCCGGAAAAAGACAAAAACCCGAACATTATCACAACTCAATAAAATCCTCCCAGGCCAAACTTGGAAACTTCGAGGCAGGTCAGTTTTCCTCGAGAAATTTTAATAATTGAGGGACTCGAATCACTCGAGGAATCGTTTCAGCCCTAGTGCAGATCAAGACATAATGAGGAAGATTTCTGTTAGACAAATTCATCGGATTAAGAGAGCAGCTGCTAAAATGCCCTTACAAAGCAGCAAACGGTTACTTGAAGCTGCTGGTGCCTCTGGAACCTCCAGGTGGAGGATCCTCCAGAGGCTTGTTGTGCATGAACCTATTATTGGGCCACCACTAACCAGAGCTCGCAAGCAGAAACGGTCTCAGTGGGCCCAGCCGGACATGAAGATTCATTTTCAAACAAACTTGTTCACTGATGACTGTTGCACATTCCTGGATGGTCCAGATGGACGCAGTAGTGGATTGGTGGTGGATGGTCACCACATCCCAACATGGCTGTGATGTCAGCAAGGAGGTGGTGGAGTCATGCTTTGGGCCGAAATCATGGGGAGAGAATCATTGGTCGGCCCCTTTAGGGTCCCTGAAGGTGTGAAAATGACCTCAGCAAAGTATATGGACTTTCTGACTGATCACTTTCTTTCATGGTTCAAAAAGAAGAGCCGTACCTTCAGTAGCAAAATCATCTTCATGCATGACAATGCACCATCTCATGCTGCAAGGAATACCACTGTGTCATTGGCTGCTATGGGCATAAAAGGGGAGAAACTCATGTTGTGGTCACCATCCTCCTCTGACCTCAACCCTATTGGAGTTTCCTCCAGCAGAAGGACTGAGGATGGGATGCAGTTCAGATCAAAGCAGCTCTGTGAAGGTTTTCTGACATCCTGCAAAGACATTCAAGCAGAAACTCCACAAACTCACAAGTTCAATGGATGCAGGAATTGTGCAGTGATATCAAAGAAGAGGTCCAATGTTAACATGTAACTGTCTGTTAAGATGTTTTACATTGAAATAGCTTTTGATTTTAGTACATGTGACCACTTAATGCTGCACATTCAAAGAATCACCATTTGCAGTTCTCTATAATCCATAAATGTTTAGAAAATCTGCTGTGCATAATAATGTGGAACAGAGCAGTTTGAGTTTTTATTTTTGAAAAAAAAATACTGTTCTCACTGGGAGCTTTGTTCAGTAAAATTTGATTTATACTGTAATAGATCATGGCTTGAAAATTATACTGACCATCATTTGCATTGACCATTTAAGAACAACTGAGAAAATATCACTTGCATAATAATTTGGAACACGGTGTATATGTTGCTACAACAGCTTAGTCTCTTCTGGTAAAACGTTTTGCTACATTGTGTGTGTTGTGTCTATGCAAGTGCATTCAACACTGATGTTGGGTGAAACTTCTAGCTTCACTAAGTGATTCTAAAGGCGTCTGTTGGGTTGAGGACAGTCTGGTTTTTCCAAAGCAAACCGTGCTTATCCTTGTCTTCACTGTCCTATCTTTGATCTCTGGTGTGCAGTCATGTTGGAGCAGTAAAGGCTCCATGTCCATCCCCAAACCGTTTCTCACTAAGTTGGGAACATAAAGTTTTCTAAAAAGTCTTGGAATGTTAAAGTACGATAAGTTACTTTAAGTGCCAGCAAGAGGTCAAGTCCAGCCACTGAAAATCAGCCCACACCATAATCCTCTGAGGATTATTGACACAAAGACTGATGGCAAGTGTAATTCTCCTAGCAACTGCAAAACCTACACTCCTCCATCTGAGGAAGGCATGGCTTTTCACTCTTGAGAACAAGTCACTGCTTTAGGGTGTTTTAACTCCTGACAGTTTGATGGACTCGGTTCAGTTGGAGACCAAAGTTGCAACACTTGTTGCATTTTCAGCTGGTGTAGTTTGTTTCCCTACTGTACTGTGTCAAACAAACCAATGGAATTGAAAAACCTGATACCTCTCCTAAACTGTGGTGGTGCTGCACCAAGAAGCACGGAAGGGAAAAACACAAAAACCTCAGAAGAAGACACGAGCACAACTTTCTTCTTCACAAAATGTAAACAAAAATGTATTGATATCAAACTTTAGTGGTTGGAGGATTTGTCTTTTGTCTTTAGCCAAAGAACATAAGCCTTTTCTCCCACTACAGCTAGACTCACAAATTTGTTTTGGTCATATTTACCCAGAATGCCCTGCACTATAGTCCACTTCCTGCTTTTGGAGCGGTTTCCGGTCCGCTTTTATCCACGTGTGCATTTGAACATCACCAGAGTTGACTTTTTTGGTCAGAGTTCGATTGTGAGTTCACACCTCCCTAAATGAACCGGACTAGTTCCTAGGCAAACAAACTAGAATTCCATTAAAGGGGATTAAACAAGTCTGGTGTGAATGCACCATTAGAGTCTAGTCGTATTGTGCTTAACATCAGAACACTTTGCTTTACACTTGACGATGTCAGGCTTGGTGGTAGATGGAGTGGAGGAAACCTATTCCATGAGAATTAAAGAGATTGCATCTTCTTAGCAAGTTTCCCTTTTATCTTTTTAAAAACAGTTCTCCTACATTAGGAAAAATATTTTCAGTGAACCCCCAGTATTTGGAGGAGTGATGGACCACAGCGACTCAGCAATAGCTTAAACCTGCAATTATAACCGCCTATTTTAATAATTCAAACATGAAATATACATTACTATGCACAGAGGAACTTAACACAGCCACAGAAGTTAATATCTACAGCCTTCCTTAATTCTGCTTTTGGGGTTACAGCCAATCAGTACCAAGGAAAATGAATTGTGTACCTGGATTGGCTGCTTTGCAATGACAAGTAGCACCTAGGTATCTCAGTTTCCAAAGATGCATTTTTTTTTTTCAAATATTTTAGAAAAAAAAAAAAACAACCTATGACTCAGCAGGTTTTCCAGTAATATTTTATAGTCACGGCCCACAGAAAAATATGTGAATCCACAAATACTGAACTGCGAATAGGCAGGAGTCCACTGCAACGCTTTTCTTTGGTTACTGATTTTCTTTCATTCTGTTGTTGTCAAGAAGATTCCTCGCTGTAAGGTTTAAGTCCACTCTCTCTTACTATTAGTTTTCCGTTGCTTTTTTTTTTTTTCCTTTTCAAAACGTGGTTTCACTTCTCTGCTCGTCTGTTTGGCATCATCGTCTTGTTGGATCCTCCCCATGTCGCCACTCAGATGCTTTTGAAACAGTTTTGTACGGTGGTTTAAAATCTGGCAGTACTTTTGTGTATTTGTAATTCTATCCGTTTGGGAAAACCTCTCGACCCAACTTAAAGCAACACCCCCTGCCCCCCCGAAACACGACAAAGGCTGCAGTGTATTTTACAGATGGCCGTAGACGCTCCATGTTCCACGTCTCGTCTGACCAACTTAGTACACGTTGCTTTAATTACCGCATCCTGCATCGTAACGTCCTAATCAGTGATAATTACTCTGTATGACTTATCTTCTTGTGTAATTTGACTCACATCCTCCTTTTCTCTCTGCGTCCCTTTCTTCGGAATGGCTTCCGGACAAGCAGCCTCCCGCCTTTGGGACCTTTTCTAATGAGGTTTTAGCGAAATACAGTTGAATCAACTTAAGAATGATGCATGTGTGAGGTCTTTTCCGGAGGTTTTTTTTTTTTTTTCCTCCTCTTTCGTAAGAATATCACTTTTGCAAACTGCTTCTCTGTGTGTTTAGACATGCCACTTCTTTTTTTTTTTGTCCTTCAATTTTCCACCTCCAGGTTTTGGGCAACTGGCTCTTTTGAAGCTGCCAAATAAATAAAGAATTAGGAGGCAATTCTGTTCTTGTGAAACAGCACTAGTAAAGAAGAGGTCAAGAAATTGTTTAAAAAATCTTTCTATTAACATCAAACCCACAAACATATAAAGGTACAAGACTAATATCAAAAACTGCGTCGAATGTTTTGTTTGAAATGGCCCCTTGCAGAAAAAATAAAACTACTACTAGATACTAGAAACTACCAAAAAGTTAAAAAACAGAGTCTCAGCAATCCAACGGATTGAAATTTTACATGAAACATTTGACCAAACATTTTGTGCTGCTTCTATTTTTTACATGTTTTGCGATGATGCAAATATCAGTTTATGGTAACAGTGCGTGTTTTAAGCTCCAAACACTGAAGTCTCTTATTCTGAAGCAAGACAGGAAACCATAGTTTAGCTTCCCCTCAATCTTTTTTGATGGAGTCGATTACTAAGGACAGCTTAGGTTATGCAAGCACTGAAGAAGCCTGATCAGTTTTAAACAGTTTTGTGTGACAGCATTTTGGGTAGAAAAATAAACTGTGACATAGTAACTGCTAGCCGCTAATGCTAAAAATAATCGTTCACATTTCTTTATCTACTGTTTGTCTGTTTTCTGATTCATTTCAGCGGTATTATGGTTTTTATCTCATATATTTAGGTATACTCCGTATTGGGTTCTCTCTCTTTTTTTGGGACAAGAGCAGTATAGAAGTGAAAGCTGTAACAAAAACATTCTGAAGGGAGTCAAGTTGTACCCAAAACCTGCAAACCTGTCAAAGTTATAAGACTGCAGAGATGAAGGTGGAGTGTGGTTTTGGTTTTGTTTACAGAGTGCAGTTGATGTCTGCTTATTCGTGGATTTTCCTGTGGAATGTAACCAACGTTCGTACAATATATCTAAAATATTTGAAAGAAACTGAAATACGTAGGTGCAGTGCTATTTGACACACTTTTGGCTGGCACTTGCAAAGCAACCAATACAGGACGGTCAACCAATCTGCATACCCCCAAGAGCAAAGATAAGGAAGACGGTCTGGAGTCACGCTAAGACGGTTTCCGCTACAGGTATAAAAAGTACATTCGATGTTTAAATTATTAAAAAATGCAGTTCTAATCATTTTCACAGGTATCTGTAAGTATTTCTGGATTCCAGAAATTTGCAGGCGGTTGTTGGTCCCTTACCTCTGATTAATTCCACTGTACTTAACAAATGGATTGTTGTAAAATTTTAAAGCAGGAGTTTCACTAATTTCTGTTCTGCAGCTTTTCCTCCTCTTGTTTTTTCCGACCAAGCCCTCATTTACATCCATTAACCGGACAGATATCAGACCTAAATAAATTGGTACTCTCAAATTTCCCTGGCCTGTTTTCTCCTCTATCAAATCACCTTTCCTGTTTGTCTTCCATGGCTTCTTCTACCCACTCTCCATCCCTTTCCCCTCGTCATCAACTTCATCTCAATCTTTTTTGCTCTGACAGCAACTGCTCCTCTTTATGGCTTCATCCCATCTCCCGGTGATGGATCTCCAGGTCAGAAGTTATTCATCATTCCCTATATTCCTCCCTTTACCTCTCCCTCTACCATAAGCACGCTCATTGTAGATTAAGACCTTGCCGGTGCTTTGTTTGTCTGCCGAGTGCGTTTCCCTGTGCCATCTGGTCGGCTCGCCCTCAACCCGAGCCCTGCTGGGACCTGCCATGCGAAAATGACAGATAGGGGAGTCCCAGAGATGCGTCTGTTTTACAAGGATCCTTAAAAGGCAAAGCAGTGTGTAAGACGCAGCTGCACGGACGTATCTGGCAGAGCACCAAGGAAGGAGGCGGAAAGAACCGGGAGGGAGGGAGATCATACCTCTTGCTATCCTCAGCACTCTCATGATGCGGATAATGGTTGGGTTGATGGGCAGCGAAGCGTTGACCTCAATCTCCTCCAGAGTGATGCCCATGATGGACAGTAGAACAATGGCGAGATCCAGCTGGTTCCACCTACACACACACACGCACTCAACAGTTACCATTGCCGACTTGCTGTGCATCACTTCTTTTCGCCAAAGCCTTTGACAAATATGATTCCCTGCAAAGAGAACTACCGCGCATTTCTTCTTTCTGAGTCATTGCCTCCAGGACTGAAGCGGCAACTCGACAGTTGGAATTGAGTCAGGAAACTCAAAATTCAAATTGACTTCCAGGAAAAGAGAGTAAAAATCTGGCCATCTTTCTGTAGCAAATGGGTTTCTCTTACTGTTTTTGCCTGGTCTGCTGAAAAAATCGTTAGTGTTACCTTTAATCTGATGCTGATTTTTGTCAAATAAAGAGGCAAGTCTTCGTCATGGCAGACAGAACATTTGCATAGCATGGCATGTGATTGAACAATACGATTAAGTCAGTGCTGCACTATCGTGCCATTTTCGTAAATTACATCTCTAATGAAATATTTTAAATTTGTCTAAAAAACAAGTCTGGCTTAGTTGGAGCCCACATCCCTTATGGTATAAAAATAAATGTTAAAACTGCTTGTGAAATAAATATAGGTTGACGGTAACAAACTGACTCTATATGTAATTGTTCACTTTCAGGTCAAAAGGTCCAAAAAAAACATTAAAAGATCATTACTGTAAAGTAATAAAGATGCAGATAGTTGAGTAGCATTTCCAGTGTCTCTACTCGGTCCATCAGAATACCACTGGAAAATATAGAATCAACATGAAAAATGGGTTTAAAATTGTACAACTCTCAGTTACAGCTGTGGGCGTTTTTTTCTTAGGAGTAAGAATGAATTGTAGTGTTGAGATGTTTAGCTAAACTCCTGCCAAAGTCAAACAGGATAAGGTTCTAACTGTGACAAAGCCAGTGGGCATCGTGAAGTCCTGGGTGGCTGCAGCTCTGGTTCAAACAAAAGAGGTGCGCGTGTGCTTCGGGTGCATAAAGTGTGCTGCAGAGCATGTGTGCCGTTGGGATTGTTGTGGTGCGTTACAATGTGGTTTTCAAAAGGAAGCCAGGAATTTTAAAACTATGATATCATCTGAAGCGGTTGTGCTTTATGGCCATTTAACGACGCCTTTTGTATTCACACAGACATTTACCGATGCAGCTTATAAATAGTTCGCTTAAGCTTCCTGAACACGGGTTCAAGTTTTCCACGTGAGTCAGCGCTCAAAAGAACGGCACCGCCAGTAAGCAGTTCATTAGACGTACACGTTGAATTGGATATCAAAGGTTGAAAATAGCATCACTTAGGAAGCGTGGTCATGGTTGGAATACTGACTTGTCCTTGAAGAAGCGCCGAAATCCAAAGGCCACCAGCTTGAAGACAGATTCCAAAACAAAGATGAGAGTGAAGATGTAGTTGCAGATCTTCAACGCGTTGTCAAGCTCCTATTAAGGACATCAGAAAAAGCTCATATGAAGCAAAAGGAGAACTCGTACTATATTTTTAGTTAAACAGAGCAATGGGTTTCACAAAATCACCATGGTACTGCACTAAAAACATTGTAGAAATGTTTTAAAAAAAAAACTATGTCAACTAGACTTCATCTCTTTTCTCTACAATAGACCTTACCATTATTAGATCGCTCAAGTTGTCCTCTCTCAGTTTCAGTGAAAAGGGCATGAAAATCAAAGTGTCCATTTTTTGCCTGTGGGAGAATTCACCACTTCCATCTGCATGTAAAAACTGACCTTTTGCAGAGAGACGAAGAGAGCACTGCTGGTCAGCGGGGATTTGACTAAACCCTCACGGGTGGCAAATGATCCCCGAACAGCAAGGCCCAGTTTGTAAAACATCTCTTTATCTCACCGTCTACTCTAACTTTTCTATCGGTTTAAATTTACTGCTTATTATTGAGTACAACCATTTTACAGAAAGGCTTCACATAAATGCCACAGTAGATTTGTCGTCCCCTCCTTGAACCTCTCTAAAAGCGTTTTTATGTTTTAGAGAAAAAATGTTCAAACACAACCAGAAAAATGTTCAACCAGGGCTCTAAACTTAGTCAATAAAAGTTTGGAAATTTGCATTTGGTTGAATTTTTTCTGTCATAACAATGCTTTATGGCAATAAACTATTTTTTAAAAACTTTTACATAATATTTATTGTTTTACGTCTTCAACTGGTTGAGCAGTAGGTTTAACTTTTAGTTTTGACCTGGCTTTTATAGTTCTGAGAAGATATTCTGGCCTTTCCTTTGGCAATTCTGTAGGTAATGTTCTTTTTTTGCTTTCCTTGTAGCGTTAGCAATGCCTGGTAATATTTTACTGCCATTTGCATTTAAAGAGAATATTTAAAACACACACTGTTAAAAGATCACTGGACCATAAAGTCAATCATACTTCTGCAGTTTTTATTGTTTTTCTCCATTTTTATTGATTTGCCCATAATGCTCGTTTTATTGTTTCGACTAAATTTTTATAGTTCTCCAAAGGTTTGGCTTTTTTTCCAGGAAATTGCAACACTCTCCTACCTTTTTTTTCCCCCTCAATTAAATCTTTTTTGAAAACTGAACTCAAAAAGGAAACATTCCAAAACCGTGATAGATTAGGAGCGCCATGGAAACTGATAAGCACGTCAGTTTCCAAAGTGAGCTGCAAAAGCAATTGTCATCCTCGAACGTTTCGTCATGTCGCAACAATACGTTTAAATTATTTTCAACACGTGAAAAGTGGAACTTCTTTTATCTGATACCCCTCAATACGATCCAGTGAAACCTACTGTCTGTTTATAAAAGAAAATAGTTCAGGCTCTGTCAGATAGGATTCAGTGGGTCTGATAATCTAATTTCAAGTTTTGCCACAAATTCTCAACTGGAATTTCGTCTGGACTTTGGTAGTATAACATATTGACCTCCTTTCATCTAAGCCATTCCATTGTATGCATGAAATTGCTGTCTTGCTGGTTTTCCTTTAAATTTACCCTGTTTATAGCTACTAAGACAACTGGATGCAGAGAATTTCATTTAGGAGTAAAAAAGGCTAGATGCAAAAACATGGTAGACTTTTTGGGTTTTCTAAAATAAAATCTTGAGTTTCAAGGCAAGTTTGAAAAGGTTTGAAGATTTCTGCAAAGTCAACTGAGCATTGGCGTCAACAGGTACAGGGGATGATTACGGTCTGACCTGTGGCTGCTCGTAGTGCTCCATGGACATGGTGATGACGTTGAGCCCTATGACGATGGTGATGAAGAGGTCCAGGTAGTGGCTGGTGCACATCTTGTGGATGAGCAGCCGAGTGGGGGAGTAATCGGAGTAGTAGGGCTTACTCTGAGCTTCTATTGGAAGTGGGTGGGGTGGGTGGGGGGAGTAAGGCAAGGGGTAATCAGGAAGAGGAGGAGGGGTAGCGGGAACAGGGGGAAGGGGAGACGGTGGTCAAATAGTGAGCCAGAAGGTAATAGGCAGGGACAGCGTACAGTAGGCCTGCAGTGCTGAGGGGAAAAGAGCCAATGAATCATCTTGGAAAAAATCAAATAAAAAAGGGAGGGATTAGTGAAAGTTTAATGGTTGATTCGAGCTGACAGTACAACAGTGTGCGAGGAGAAGTGAGAGACTGTAAAGCAGAAAGACAGACCAGATAACGGACAGAGACAAAGGGAGACTTCCTGTTAAGCCCTGTGCAGTTATGACAGATGAAGTGAACGCTGCTCTCCTTTGAGCAACAGTGAAACTTTCTTTGAATGCGATGATGGATGAACTGCTCAGTGAAACTTTATTCAGGAGATCTCCCTTTTTTCCCCCTCTGGAACCGTTCATGATCTGTCTTTCCTTATCTCATCCACCTCTCTCAGGTGGAGAACTTAATAGAGCAGGAAAGTAGTTTCCCAAACTCATCCATCACTCCATCTCTCCTCTATTCCTTCAGTCCAGACTGGAAGGATAGATGGGTTTAGAGCGAGGATGAGGAAGAAAGAGGAAGCTTATGTCATCCATCACCTTATTGCCAACATCAGTGAAGGAGAGATCACACCGGTGCAGGAATTTAAAGAATGGAATATAATCGGACCAATTGATTAAAAGACAGAAGTCCTTTGGATCTTTGGAATGCTGCCCGTCTGTCCAGTTACTGTGGCAGCAGCTGTGGAGGTCTGAGATGATTCCCATAAGTGTGTGTGTGTGTGTTGTTCATGGAGCGCACCTAGAGGGTTCCCCATCCAGTCCAAGGAACTCCACTCGTAAATCAGGTAATGAGACAGAAAGGCTTACTTAGGAGGATCTTTAGAAAGAACCAACACAGCCTTTCAGCCTGCGCTCCAAATCTGATGTTCTTAACAGGAAGTTTTCTCTAGTGAGAAACAGTAGCACCTGTTAAGTTTGGACAAAACTGGGGCAGGGAACTTTTTCTCATAGGAATAGTTGGTGGTTTTTTTTACCTGTTACTGAGTGCTTTAGCTAAAGAAATCATTAAGATTCTCACTCTGTTGTTTTTAAAAGTTGTACCAATCTAATAAAAACATATTGAGGAGAAAAATACAATAATGTAAAAGTTAACTACATTTATGTTTACCTATTTAATTAGTTTTTTGTCATGAACCGTCAATAACAGACCTATTTTGAGGCTGAACGGTAAGCTAATAAAAACTAGTAATCTAGTAGCATGCTAATAGTAAGTTGGCTACACAAGCAACTGGTGTTCCAATAGTATTTTAAAAAGCAAATTCCAGGCTAACAAGCCAATAGACTATCAAAATAATAGATGACCAAGCTAATTTTTAATTTTGATCAATTAATAATGGGCTAAGGTTCTATTAGTTAGCAAACAATCAAAGGCTAAGAGACTAAAAGTAAGCTAAGAGTCTAACAATATTTTAATGAGTTAACAGTAAGCTAACAAGCTACTAGAAACCAAACAAATAAATTATATGGCAAGCAAAACAGTTAGCAATAACTTAATTACCTAAAAGATGATTAAAGGGCTAAAAGGCTAAAAGTAGACCTACAAACTAATAGACTAAAAAACTAATACTTGTTAATAGAAGGCAAACAGGCTAATAGTAGGATAGAAAACTAAAACAATAACCTTAAAATAGCCCAGTAAGTAGTAAATAAGAGGCCACCAAATTTACAGGCTACTAAATTATTTGCAGGTTAGCAAGCTAATATACAGCTTTGCCCAACATTTAGCATGCCCATTTAGGGTTAAAGTTTGTTTGTTTTTGTTTTTTCTCATTTGACCTGCATGCTTCTTCTGAGTGGAGGTAATATTAGCATTTTTAAGTGACCTAACCAGAGTCTTGACTTCAGTCTGATAGAGAATCTGTGGACAAAGTTAAAGATTAGGATGATGGCAAGAAGCTCTCGCAACTTTGTAGACTTTGAATCAAAGATAAATGGTCAAAATGACAGGAGTTTGGTTGCTATAATACCAATAAAGACTTCACTATTGATTACAGAAAAGGTTAATAATTTCTTACTGTACATTTTTTCAAGTCTGGTGCTTCTTTTACATTGCTTTTCTGTCTGTTCTCTTTTCGGGCCAGAGACAGACTTCTTGGTTGAGTGAACGCAATTTTTAATCTGCCAGGGGTATGAATAATTTAGAACTCAATTTTGCCTAAAAAGTGTTAAGACTTGTTCAAAAAGAGTCTTTAGGGGCCAAATATTAGATGAGCGGAGTAGCCTTTTTGTCAATTAAATAATTTAAAGAGGAATGATCATACCGTAGTAAATGTTTGAAAGCTTTCAATCTAAATGTTCAGGGGAAAAGATTTTGATTGTTACTGACATGGAGAAAGTAAAACAACTGGAAGATTCCTGTTACCATTTACATTACATTAGATTTCAGAAAAAATTAAGATAAAATAAAACATGAATGTGAATATGAGTAACTAAGTGAATCAATTTGTGATGCTTTATTTCCATGGATATTTTTTAAATAAATAATGGAGCGATGTTGACCTTATAGGGCCGGAGTTTTACCTCCTCTGAGTGCCGTCAACTTAATTATTTGAAATTCTGGTTTTCGGGTCACGGCTGCAGACAGCTAATTTTGTCCTTGCTGGTAATTATCGATATTGACGACAGAGGAGGTCCACCTGAATACCAGTCATGTGGGGTGAACCACCGGGCGGCCGGCTGTGGAGTTTGAACACCTGCAGAGATGTGCGTGCCAGAAACGGGGAAAACAATATGGCCTCCGGTGTGCTCAGACTCCTAAAATAAAAGGCACCTCAGCTTGCTGACATACTTTGTCATATGCTATGCTCCTCAGCACCTCCGAACCTGACTTGAGTGCAACACCAACAATTTCTCATCTTGTCAGATGCTCTCTATAAACAGGCCTATAATTTTAGACGTGACACAACATGGCCGCTGGGCAGACCGAAGAGATTTAGGGCGTCTTGGAAACGTCTGCGGGAGCGGCTTTAAATCTGAGCAGGTGGGTGGAACTGTTGCTGGATGCAACAGTGTGGCTCTCTCACTGGGAGTTTGCATTCACAAGATTCTTCATCATCTCCTGAACTGTGGGAATTACTCTTACTCTGCTCTACTTACTGTCTGCAGGTGCAAGGCGAGCTAAGGCAGACAGAGACATATGCAACTGGTTCGCTTCTCATGCATCTAACTCTGTTGCACAAGACGGAGTTATGTTTTACCCGGCAACTGCCCCAATTATGTTGCTCTACTGAAGGGAAAAGTGTTTATTATGGGAAGGCCAGAGTCGTGGTGGTCCTCAATCCTAATTGTGTGATGAAGCAAACAGAAAGTCGTTCAGTTCTGACCCTGTATTATGAACAGAGCAGAGGGGGCGAGACCGAACAAGAAACAGGGGGATGTGGGAAAGGAAGTCTTGTTTTTTTTTGACAACAACTTAACTGGTCTCAAGAGTGAGTGAAGAAAGAGAGGCGAGGTCAAGGTATCAGAACCAAACCTCTGCTGCTCTCACTTTCACAGGCATTTCCTCTTCCACAAATAAAAAGTCACTCTCCCTAAAGAAGGCTGTGCTTTTTTTTTTTTATTTATTACATTTGGAAGGTTTATAGGAAGATTAATAAAATAAGACTTCCTGCTCCCACTTTTCCTCCTTCTACTAGCGCAATTCCTTCACTGATGTGGCCGGTGAAGCCTTCTCTCAAAAGTTGGATATAATTTCTGAAACAAAGGGAAGCAAGTGCAAATGTACAAAGAGGTCAAGGTTAACCTCTCTGCGATCGTTGCACCTGCTCCCTGTATTTTCACTTTTAAATTTGACACAAAGTCAAAGAATATTTGACAGACCATCCAGGACAACCATTGAAAGGAGTTTTAGATCCAACTGTGTTTGTTAACTGTGTTGCAAAAACATACAGGAGCTAAAAAGTAATTCAACTACTGATTTGAACCCGTGGTAGAGATGGTCACTCTAGTGGCGTCTGCACCAAGCCAGCCTTTAAGTTTGTGGTTGGTAACAAACACTTAAAAAGACTGGTTCTTCTTTAAAAAGTCTCCCGTGACTAGGTCATCCCTTCCGGTTTAATGTAGATTCAACTGCGAACTCTGCATGACATGGATAATCTTTATTTCTCATCACACGTGATTATGTTTGTTCAGCCGATAAATCATTGAAAAACATACTGCGCCATCATCTTCCAGCCACTTCTTGTCGTCCTTTTTGAACTGCCAGTAGTAACATCCGGTTGTTGTGCAATGCGAAAAAACTGTTTCCATTGCAGTTTTCGATACAGCCGAAAAACCACCTCATCCTAGCGCAAAAACGTTTTTCGAAATTGCCATTTTGTTTTTGTAATTCAATGGAACCCAATTTAGTGTCAATGCAAGCGTAGGAGGCTTCAGTGAACCTAATGGAGAGCTCAATGCCTAAGTATCCAACATGCTTCATCTTAGGAATAGCTGGTTGCAAAGGGCAATTGCCATCAAGTCCATCAACACCAAGCCTATTGACTCCCCCACATTTATAACATCATATTCCTTACCCCAGTGCTGTTTCTATTCCTTTGTCTGTGAAAGAATCAATTCCACTTGATTGATAAGAGAATACTCATAAAACTGTGTGCCTACAACTCACCACGCCGCCAAAAACAAAGTGAATAGCTAGTGAAGGCTGCTGAAAACTGGAAAAGGTAACGCCAGTCCCATCAACATGTCATAACACCAAGTTTATGTCATGAGATTTCACCATGACTCATCTGTAGTTCAAGTGGAACTCCAAGCAGCTCTGTTCCATCGATCTACAAATTTAGATTTGCTCATTTCGACCAAGATCTAAAACCCCCTTTTTTGTAATGTGTTGAATGGTCTGTCAAATAGCAAGAAAGAACAGTTAGAGGAAACAGAGAAACATTCCCTGTCCAAAAACAACCCGAACAGCCACAACTCCTCTACACATTCCCCCACTTTTATCACGGGGGAAAATGTGAGGCGTCGAGGATTAGGCGTGCGGGTTGCTTTTGCACATGGCCACTCTCAAAAACATAATAGCATACATTTCCGAGGCGGTCGTTTTTCTTTTTTTTGGGAAATACAGACACAGTAAGGCTCCTCATTGGTTGTTGGACCGATGAGTAAGCACACCACAGCACTATGAGTGTACCGTGATCGTGTGAGTGAGAGCACATTGGCTTGGATTGAGTATGTTGGAAATGGGTCTGGAACCAGAGCTACTGTTGTGACTGTGCAAAAGGTGTCTAGAATAAGCTGAGAAGTGGAAAGGATGCTGAGTTGGCCACTCGGTCGAAACGAGGATCTTACAATGAATCTCAATCCCAATGGTCGATTCATTGGGTAAAATGGCTGCTGCTTGGATGGAGCGCCTCTAAAAGTGGCTGAAGGTGTTGGTTGGGTCTGGTTGTCCGATCACATTTTCATGAATTAGGAAGTGTGGATTAATGGGGGATCCGGAAAATGAATGAAGGATAGGGATTGACAGGAACGTAATATTTAGAGCTTGGATGACAAATGAAATGGATGAAAAGATTTAAGAAGGGCGACGGAGATAAAAGCAGCACCAGTGCATTTTAATGCTTATATACCCAATCAAAAAAAGAGCTAAACAGCAATGATTTCCCATAATTGCAAAGCACCCTTTTGGTTTAATGCGACGGCTGCTTTTATGCTCCCGTCCTTCGTAGCGAATGGCGCAATATTAAATCTCAAAACTCAGTGTCTGCCAGCGAATGTGCTTTGACCTTCATTGTCAAGGAAACGATGTCCAATTCAGAAATCCAGCAAACACTGAGTCTAAAAGAAAAAGACAACTGTCAACAGAAACAGTTACTGGAACCAAAAACAAAAAAAAAAAAAAAGAAAACACAACCCAAACAATTATTTTCCAGATTGCTCTGCTGTCTCACTTAAAAGAAAAAATCCAAGAAAGAGGAGAAAGGGTCAGAAACAAAAGACAAGAGAGCAGAGCAAATTGTGAAGTCCGGAAGAAAAGAGGTAAAGTAACAAGAAAAACGTGACATTGTTCAAAATGACAGGGTGTGAAAACACACTCTCTCATTGGCACTTCTCAACGCACATGAACACGCACACACCCACACGCACACATGGCAGACTGACACACCTTTCTGAGTCATACTTGAGCTGGATGGACTCATTGAAATGAGTGAAAGCAAGTGATTGGATAGAGTGGATGGCAGGGCGGAGTAACGAGAAAAACAGCGCAACAAGATACAGACCGATGGGAAGCTGGTAAACCGCAGAATGAGAGCGTCTGTGCCTTTCTAACTTTACCTCAGTCCATTTTTATTTGATTTTTTTTTTTTTTTTTACCCGCAGTCTGACCTTTATCACTCTAAATCCAGGAAGGCATTACCTAAAGAGACAAATATATAATCTATTACAGTTCTACTAGAGGATTTACTAAACATACTGTAGGACGGTTACCGGCATACCAAGGTTTTTAAAAGAATACAGTTCGAAAACGACTAAAAGCCTTTATGAAATGCCATACAAAAGCCTTCTCCTACCTGTTGCTGAACACTGCTGGTCAGATGGATGAACAAGGGCTGCTACACTTTTCTCAAAACAAAAGCTGTTAGGTTTCAGGCTCAATGCTCTGAGGATCAGAACAGCTAAAGGGAATGAGATTCTCTGCGAAAGATACTTGATTACCAAATTCATCGAGTGTTTATTATTATTTTTTGCTCAAGTCCAGATTAATGTTGAAATAAATGAATGGTGAAATCCATTTTAACTGAAAAATCAGCTTTACTGTTGCGTCCAAATAGACATTACCTCATGCTATATATTGTTGTTTTAAATTGTGTAAATACTATGATGACATGAGGTTGTTGTACTTTTATACAAAGGTTGTTGCACCGTGAGAATGTCATAATGCAACTTTCTGACCCACTAAATAAAATCTGTGAACAAACACAAAGCAAGACTTAGCATTATTTAATCTGGGATTACAGCTACCTCCCTTTAAATCCCAACAAAAGGTTCTCCTGTTGCAGCAAATACACCAGAATTCATACAAAAGGTTCACAGAATCACAGAAATGGTTTCCAAAAAGGTTAAAAACTAAAGCGAGTTAAAGCTGGAGACCAAAAACATCCCAGGAGGAGATATTTGCTGAAGTAATGCGTATATCCACTGCTTTGGTCTCGATGTTGAGAAGCTGACTTCTCCCTATCACTGTATGACCGAAAAGAAACACAGTAATTTAAAAAAAAAAAGAAAAAAAGATACTAAAAAATTCTGGAAAAATTTTGATTTTTTTTTTACAGAACTAAAATGTGACAATTAATAAAAACATACAGATTATTAAAAAAGTTGAAAATTTAAATAATAGGAATAATAAGACTGGAAATAAAATAAAAATATTACAGAATAGTGATATTCCTTAAACTACTAAAATTATAAATACTAATCTATGTTACACTATATAATCCAATAAGATGATTTTTGGGTGCAGTAGAAGGCAAATTAATTGCCTTATCAAGCCACCAATTTACTTCTATATATAACTCTAATTTTGGAAGAACTCGCTGTCCATATACTTGATCAAACCCACCCCCCACCCAAAAAAAAAGAAACCAAACAGGGAGTAAAAGTAATAACTAAAACAACATTTTCATTGACACTTTTCAGCTACCTAACGGCAGTAAAAAAAAAAATAGGCATCATATGTAATTGTGTCAAAGTTAAAGAGTAGAATTTGTGAATTTTAAAAAGGCAGTAAAGAAAACCTTTACATTGGAATTGAGAAAATAAAAGTGTTTTTAGGACACTATTCCAAGACGAACATAATTTCATTAAATTATTGCCGGTGTATCTCAAGGCTGTGTATTTGTCCCACTAAGTTTTTCACTATGTCTTTTCTGTTCAAATTGGTGAACAAAGATTGAAGACGACAAATAACAGCAGTGGAGATATTTCTATCACTCTCAGCTTTTCCACTAATCTTCAAATGACAACTAAAAACAAGAGACAGTAGTGAATTTAATGCAGTGCATTCAGTTCAATAACAGCAGCCCTACAGAATAAGGCTGCTTTTGTTATGGTGTTTTTTTCTTTAGACTGCCACTGAAATATTCATGGAGACATGTTTCAACATGAAACATTAATTCAAGATGTTGTCAGTGCATTGTCTCTTCCAACCACACATGTCAAGCTAAATAATTCAGCCAGAATTCAACTGTAAAGCACAAATTGCTTTAAAACCTTGAGCAATGCTGAGTATTTTTGTTTTATCTGCCATTACGCTACTTTGGATTTCGCCGTCAGTTGATGCTCTCTTTCGTAGACAGTTTGACAAGCAAATCAGGTTCAACTGACAAATACACATGATGGGATATGATGGCAGTACGACTGAAGATGAAGTTTGTCTGTTTTAAGGGAAAGTCGAACTTGACCTACTTCAACTAACACAAACCTAAAACAGTTGCGCTTACGCAGCGTTTAATTGCTGATAACTTCTACTTTGTTTTGTCACATTTAACCCTCCACTTAGTGCTGCTACCTACACCTTGTGCCATCCGCTGTTTACATGCCTGGGCTGCTAATTTCAGAGGCGACATGCTGAGGTATGTCACCGTCTCTCTCCGTGTTCCATGCTGATCTGAGGTTTTCTTGCCTCTGTACCAGCACCCACTCACCCTCCTCATTTATTCATCTTCTCCCCAAAGAACATCTGTTATTAATTACAGTGCGGCGACAGAGGAATAGAAGAAAGAAAGAGGGGCAATGAGAAACTTCCGCGAGATTCATCTCTGTTAGCTCTGACCCAGTTACAGCGAGGGATCAGCATCGGCTGTCTTGCGTTTATCCTTATGTGTTCAGGCTAACAGACGAAGTGAAGCCGTTAATGGACTGTCGAGTCGTTTCGCACATACCTGCGCTTACATTTTGGACTGCAGAGTGTGTGTTTTAGTGGTGCTAGGGGGAACCAACAATTGTCCAACTTGTCGCAGAGGTGCAGCAACCCAATAATGTGCATTATACTTGCTTAGAGTTGCCTTTGATTAATAATAGGTGGAGATAGATTAATCCTAGTCTGGACTGCAACCTTTTATTCTCTTTATTTTGGTGCTATCATGCAGTGTTTCTTTTCTGCTTGGTCGTTGTGTTTCGATTTCACCAAGTAAAGCACTTTGAACAGCCTTGTTGCTGAAACGTGCTACACAAATAAAACTGATTAGATGTAACTTCTCAAGTTCTAGACACCAAATGGTCTAGCAGGTCTTAGGAAATATTACTCAGTTGCACTTTAAAAGTTTACGAGAAAGTCTAAATGTAAAAAAAAAATGTGAAAAAATTAGCAACGAGATAAGCACTTTAGTAGGATTTAAGATAAGATAAAATATGCTAAATTAAGCTAAACTAGTGAAGATAAGCAAACTGTCAGTTTAAAAATAATGACCCAAAATAATGGACAGTCATTTTTTACTTACAAGTTTATTTTCTTCTTTTTTTTTGCTTAAAACATCTTTTGGAAAGAAAGAGCTGGTGATGTTTTTTTTTTATTGTTTCTTTTCCAAAATTAATTTTGGTAAAACATGACGTAGGCCATTATTTTAGGAAGATGACGAAACATAAGTTAGAACAAAGCTAGTGCAAGCTAAGATAAGATAAATGCAGGTAAACTTAAGTCGCTATCACACTGTTGCCTATCTTAGAATACAGTCTGTATTTAAAGACAAATATCTACATGTGAGGAAATGAAGGGGATTTTGAGGAACATCAAGTCCTGTTCCACGGTGTGTGGAACTCAATGTTCTGCTGCGTCAAGAACGGGTACATCACTTTTCCACAAGAGAACTGTCTTGAGTGAATTTACAGATCATCTGGGGATAAAATTCTCCTGCTCTTTGCGATGCCCCCAAGTGACCAAATATTCATTAGCCAACTAATCAGACAGCTAAGTTTCACCTTTAGCTCTAGACATCTTAACTGTTTGTGTAAAGTGAGATTAGGTAATGTTTGCTTTGGGTCACTGCTGCCTTCTTTAGTCACAGTTCCCATGTCTGTTTGTGTAATCCCTCGTTCTCCTGTGATGAATCCAAATAAATGCTCTTCCTACACCATCCTCATTCCTTTTGTTCTTCTCCTCCCTTCTGTGCTCCACAAACTGCTGCTCCAAGCACAGTGTGAACTAAAGATAAGAGTCCATGCCCAAAAAAAACACACTGCGTTCACAGCCAGGACACATGTGCACCCACGCACTCACACTGAAGCGTTATTCTGGGAGTGCGGGTAACAGCTCGCACACAACAGGGTTGTGTTCGAGTCCAGACCCCAAACACAACCTCACAAGTAACAGGCTGCGTGGGCACTGTGTTTGGTGTGTTGTCTTGTGCCGTCACTTTTATAATTACACGTGGGTCAAAAAAAAAAAAAAAAAAAGTGTTAGAATCCAGAAAAGCAGCTCTCCCCTGAGGCTAAATGTTGCGTTTAAGAATCAGATGGCTGCGGTGGTCTGCCTCTCAGACAGAAATCTAGACGGAGATGGAGCGAGGATCAGAGGACGAGGCTGGCTGCTCCTGCATATTTTACGACCTGTTCTGCAGCCATCTGCTCCCTGACATGCTCACACACGCACACAAACACACACGCAGGCGTTTGAACTAGTGGTCAAATTTCCTTTTTAAGAATGTGTGCCTGCTTAGACACACACACACACACTCGCGCTCTCATAGACACAACGCCGTCGGCACGCTACCGCAAACCATTCATAACGCTGAGCTATTGATAGGATTGTTATTATTGGAGATACTTGTCTGCGGATTCCATCTATCATAGCAGTACCTTCAGCGGATTGCTATAGAAACGGGCTGTGATGATGCTGCTAAGTGTGTGTTCTGGTAGTGCTGAGGAAGACCAACCAGTAACTGTTGCAAAACGCTGCTCATGGGCAAAAATGAAAACCATAACACAGATAATAACTTTGTCTGTCCACCTCGAGGTGATCATAATGAACTGATTTACATATACTGTACATACAGTCGCTACTGAGCAGCCGGTTTAATTACTTGAACAGCTGCAAGATTACTTCTTATAAAACTGTCACAGCAATCAATGTACAATTTACAGCTTTTCAATGTTTTGTTGAATGAAATTAGAGTGTGACCAGTGAGTTACAGACTTCATAAAACTTATTGTCCGTAAGATTTAAGCATTTAATTTAGAAATGTTTTGTGTTCTTCTACAGACCATGAAATATGAAGCATTGACTAGTCTGCCTCCTGTAATTGATACTGCAGAAGCACTTAATGATTAAGGAGAGAATCTGGTTGCTTAGAAGCAAAACGTTAAGAACTAAAGGACAAAATAAGTCAAGTTAAGGTAATTATCTTAGTTTATAAACCAAACTCAGACATTATTTTGCCCAAATGGAAACTGGACTGAAATATTTTACGCTAAATTAAGCTCAAACATATATTTAGCTAGCAACTGGCTGCTTGTTAGCAAGATATGAAGAAGGGAGTGCTAATATGCTAATTAGCTTCCTTATAAACTGAGCTAAGATTGTTTAAAGGTTTGTTTATGCAAGATAAATTAAAGATATACAAAGTCCTGCTAAATGAAGCTAAATTATGATAAGATTAGATGAGCTAAGCTAAACGTAGCTACAGAGAAGAACTACAGAGTAATGGGTAATTATGAAGTCGTAATTGTGTTCAGTTACTTCCAGCCATTCTAGTTAAATAATAATAAATAACCAATATACAAATAGTTATGTCATTCTTTTTTAATTAAACTGGCCATTTAACTCCAATTCACTGCATTGTTAAATTAGTGCAAGATACTGTGAGTATCATAGTACTAATGGTTCCCTTTGCTTCCAACTTTCTGCTTAAAAGTCAACTTTTTTCCTCAATCTGAAAATCCAACATGGCTGCAATGCATATAAAACTGTGAAAATTACAGTAATAAGTTTCTTTTTTACTTCAAAATGTTTGTGAGATGTCAATGTTTGTTATATTCCTGTACAAGCCTCCAGTAATGAATATGTGACATTACAGGTTGTGTGAAATTCTGAAAAGTAGTTTCTGGGTGACAAGTGATGACAATCGTTGCCATCCTGATCAAAACAATAAGCAAATCCTAATCATTCATGCAACTGCAACACATTTAATTCGGAAGTAACATTGTTCTAAAAGTCAGTTCATCTCAGAAGGAAAATGGGTATCGGTGAAACACAACTGGCCACAGAAATGTAACATATCGATTTCTAAAGTTGCGCACATTTGATAAGACATTTGCTTTGATGCTGGGACAATTGGTACTCAAATAAGGGAGCTATACACCAGAACCCTCATTGACTGACAATGCCATCAAAAGCAAAGAACTTACTTTAGAAAAAACACGGCCATGTTTCCTGACTACAAAACGTGACTGTACAAGTTCCCGTGTGGTATAAAATCATTGTTACTGTTTCTACGCAACTTCTAAAAGAAGATCACTCAAACCACAGTTCAGATTTAAAATATAAGAGGTCAATCAATTCTTAAAGTCAAAGTTCCTGTAGTTGTTTCACATAACCAAACTCTCCCTGTCTAACCCCAGTCCATCTTAGGCTGGATCAAATTAGATAAGGTCTTCGTTCGTTCGTTCGTTCGTTACGGTGGAGAAGCTGCGGTGCGGTGCTGTGGACAGTGGATGGATCGCAGGCAAGAGTGGAGCAGCTGTGAAAGACAAAGCCACGACAGAGAAAACAGGTAACAGTATGTCCAGCGGATTGAAGGCTGATGGGAGAGAGGCAGGGGGGCGGCGACGCAGGATGGGGCCCTACCTCCCGTGATCACTGAAATTAGAGCCCTAGCCACCATGGTGGGTGGTCGTGGTCGGTGGCAGCAGGGGGGGTAGGGTGTTCAAGGGGACACATACAACATGCTGGAAACTCTGTACCTTTCAGTGTGCCGTCAGAGAGGGCCCAACTCACCCCCGGAACCAATAAATCTAGAGGAATGAGACCGTGTTAGTCAGAGGCTGGAGAAAGCAAGGAAGGAAGGATGGACTGAGTGTTCAAAACGAGAGAGAGCGAGAGTGAAAGAGAGAGAAAGAGGGAAAGAGGGATGGAGTAAGGTTAGAAGGAAGCGATGAAAGAATTTAGCTGGTTTATGTGCCTTTGTTAGGTCTTTCCAGTGATTCTGAGTCCAGTTCCTCCGATCAATGTTGTCAATTTGTTCCCAGAACTTTCACAAGGTGGACGTTTTCAGCTACATACTGTATACCCAACGTCTTGTCGAGTTACCCCTGTAACTCATCAACATCTGCAGGTAACCTTGGCTTTCTGTGTTCATACACTGCTAAGAAACCATCTTTTGGCACGGATGTATGAGGGGAGGCGTAACGTTAATCTCAAAATCGGGCAAAGATATTCAAAAAAGAGCAAACTGTAGATGTGAAAGAAGAAAAAATAAGAGACACCCGTCCTTCCAACACAACGTTTGCATATGTACTCTGTGTGTGAAGGGGAGTTTTCTCAATTGGTCAGATACTCTTGTCAGACACCTTCTGTAAAAGGAAGATTAATTTTCCATCTGTATTTCTCAAGAACTTAGCTTATCATACAGGAGAGATCTATAAACTGTAAGCTCTAAGAAACTATTTGTGTCCACTGCTCCTTGTACCAAGTAATAAAAAAAAGAAAGTGCCTTTAAAATATGAGGTAAGGTACAGAGATGCACCGAGAGAAATTGGTTGTTGATAGGAATCAGTCATAGTTAGCTTGATAAGCTTTCAACTTCTCAAACTCTAAAATCGGATCTTTTTCCATTCAGTCAAGCCATCTTATTAGGTTGGCACTAGACAGTCATGCTAGTGCGAACGAAAACTTAAAACTAACTATTTTTGTTATGAGTGAGTATTAAAGTAAGGTAAAAAAAAAAAAGTACTAAAACACTTAAAAGAATAGACATGTCTGTTGTATCCACGATATCTGCTTTTTTAAAACAGCAAAAATCCATGAATATATGAGACCTCCACTAAATATGCCTATAACTCCCTAATTTGATCATTCACATAGCAAATATACTTCAATATGCATTACTACGCACATTGGAAACCATTTTCGCACAACCACAGGAGCTAATATCAACAGTGTTCCTTATTTTTGTTCTTCAGGATATACCCAATCAGCACCAAGGAAAATAAATGGTACTCCTGGATTGGCCGCTTTCAGAGCACCAGCCAATAGCATGTCGAGCAGCATTGAATGCAGGAATTTTAGCTTTTCATTCAAATATTTCAGATCTGCTCTACAAAAATAAAATCACTGATGGGCACAAAAATGTGGAGTTACGTTACTCAGAAAATAGCGTTGATTACTTTGGACTGAAGTCAAAATCCTATCTCCTGATCAAAACTTTACAAAAAAAAAACAATATAGAAAGTTGGCAGCAAAATTCTCATCGGTGCATCTCTAATACAATACCATGAGTCCAGGCACTTGGTTCAAAACAAGGCTAAGGCTAGCATCAGCTAGCATCAGGTTTTTTAAAGGCGTAGGAAGCAGTGGAAGGGGCAAAAATCAAAACAGGCAGTTTGTTATGATCTCCTATACAGCCGCAGGGGAGGGAAAATGAGCTCTCAGCCCTACAAATCTCCTCTGCAGTGATCCCACATCTCAGCTAAGGCGTAGCGTCCAGATTGTGGTTCGACCCTTGCCCCCTGCGGCTGTACTAAACCACATGCAGAAGAGAGGAAGGGAGGGGGGGAGCTCACCTTATTTATTATTCAACAAGTCCCCCTCCCTCTAGCTCTGTGTATCTTCTACCATGCAAGCCCTGTATTTCAGCACCCACTGGGCATGCTTCAAAGGGCCATCCCAAGCACGACGTCTACGGTAGACCAAGCAAGGTAAAGGCAGTGGGAAAGGAATGATGGGGGAACTCCAGTGGTCAGCCGCTCTAACTCTGTAGACCCTCCAACTTTGGGAGCTTTTCTCAACAACCAACATGACAAACATGATGCTAGTATTGAAGGAGAGCAACCAAAGTCTGTGGTTAGGTCTGCAGAGCCAGAACAGATGACCCCCAGACTACATTGCAAACTATCCTGGGGGGAGGGAGGATCTAAAGGAAAAGGGGAAGAGGATTGTCAATAGAAAGGGAAGGTTCTACCGCACAGTAGCAACTATGATTGGCGCTAGCTCACTAATTGCGTTCTTCTAGATTCGGCCAAACCAAATTAAAAAGCAAAAGGAAAGAAAAAAAAAAAAAAAAAAGGCTCAAGCTCAAATTCAAGCAGGACTCAGAAAGATGTGGAAAGACTACCGACCAGCCAGCTCCTTCTCCTTACTCCGTCTCTTTTTCTCCATTCGTTTCAATCTCTTCTCCTCCCTGCGTTTGGCCTCCTCGGCCTCCTGGTGGCGGCG
Organism: Girardinus metallicus; assembly: GCA_903067095.1. Taxonomy (NCBI): domain Eukaryota; kingdom Metazoa; phylum Chordata; class Actinopteri; order Cyprinodontiformes; family Poeciliidae; genus Girardinus; species Girardinus metallicus. The sequence goes on along the minus strand of CAEGAE010063861.1, from coordinate 47,170 downwards.
ACACTTGTGGAAGTTCTCCACCACCACGCCCACGAACATGTTGAGCACAAAAAAGGCCACGATCAGGAGGAAGGAGATGAAGTAGAGCAGCATCCACGGGTTGTAGTTCATTATTGGCTGGAATACACAAGAAAAAGGGAATGAATTTAGTTTCTCTGTTTTTAGAAGCTTCATGAAATAAAGACAAAGGTTACAATTACACAACCGCTAAAGAACATGAATAAAAAGTGATTTTTCTCATGATTTAGAAAATTGTACGTTCAAGATTCTTGTAGGAATTGGCAAAGAGTCAAACTAACCACAAGCAGTAGTTCTGTCAACAGCTTAAGATACTTACCTGTTGATCAACTCCTACAGCATCAAGGCCATCATACATGATATCCACCCATCCGTCTTTTGAGGCCAGTACAAAAAGAGACATCAATGCCTGATAGAAAAGCGAAAGAGGGAATTTGTATTAAATGTACACAACCTTCTATTTTTTTTTAGGTTTACAATGCCATCATCACATCTCAAAGTCAGTAAAGTCAACCCTAGATCAGGGGTCCTCATATCAGCCTGGGGAGCCATTGTACTGAAACTTTTAGATGTGTCCCTAGACTAGCACACCTAAATCGATTGGCTGAATAACCTCCTCTGTATTCTGTCAAGTTCTCCAGACTCCTGCTAATGACCTCACTATTAGACTCGGATGTGTTGAAGCAGGACAGCTTCAACACAAGCTGCAGGACACCAGCAGCCCTTGAGGCTTGGAGTTGACGACTGTCAGCAGTAGCTTGAAGAAGATTTTGGGCTTGTATGTGATGCTGAAAGAAGGTCTCAACCTAGTATTTTATTTGGGCTGAGGTATGGGATTGTGTTTTCTTATTCAATAATGACCTAAAGTTCATATTTGAGAAATACTTAAGAACACGTAGGAGTTCACGGTGCCGTCTTTGACAGTAGAAGCCCCTCAGTCAAACCAAGTCTACCAACCAAGTTTATTCAATGTTTGGAAATAGAAACCAATACTAATACTCAATTTCTTCTTTCCCTGATGGAAATTTCAGTTCACCAAAGGTCCTCTAGGTTTCCTACTGAAGCCAGTAGGAAGTTAGAAGACCTTGAGCCACAGAATCAATCAACTACTGAATGCAAACAACAATAAGACTGGCTGACCTAAGCTTCTTTCTGGGAGACCAAGAAAGCAGAGTAACATTGTCATGTAATAGAGTTGGTGGTAGGCGTGGTCAGTTGTCAGTATCAGCATCAACCTGGTTTTAAGCTTAAGGGTTACAGGTTATGGGGTTTCCTACCTGCCCTAGGTTGTCAAAGTTGTACTTGTGCCGGACCCATTTGTAGTGGGCCCCCTCGCAGTCTGTCCTGTTGGTTATGTTCCTCACATCCTCCCCTTGACACACATAGAACTTCCCCTTGAAAAGCTACGGAGAAAAAACACAAAACATCCATAAAGCCACTTCACAACTGCTGGGTTTGGTTCCAGTATTCTGCAGAAGGAAAACCCTTTCAGAGAAGAATTGTTTTCACTGGGAAAACGCACACTTGATTTGTCTCAGACTGTGAAATCAATACTGGAAGTTGAGATTTTAATGGGATCTCTGGCCAGAGCATGACCCAGCAAAGCTGTTCAGGTGAATGAGGTCAAGGCACTGTAACCTTGAAGTTGGCTTTTGGTTTTAGGGTCTAAAGAAGGTGATATGTAGGAAAGCTTATACAAAACTAATCAACCGCTGCTTCATAGAAATATTTGGCCAAATAAAATGCACATCTTTGACTAGAAAGGCCTTAGAAATGAGGAGAGGATTCAGTATTTCTCATGGTATCCTCACAGCCAGTAATGTTTTATGACTTTACTTGGACAGATGGTTTATGGTCATTAGCACACTGATGAAGGATAAACAGAAGCTCAAACTGCTCCAAAGGCACGGTCTCTATTGGTACGGGGAGATACTTAGATTTGCACTCTTTACTCAAATCTAATAGGTAATGCCCATGAATAAGGTATATTGAAGAGAACATATGTAGAAACTAGAATTTGTTGCATTTGCAAGAAAACAAAGAAGGACTCTCCTGTGATCCTGTAGGGATTCCAGTGTATTATAAGCCTGGTAGGCCACCAGGTTTTACTTGTGCTCCCACCAGGCTAAGCATTGCCTTATTTAAGTTTTTTTCTTAAATATTTGCATTTTTAAGACTTTACAGTTGGTGCTGAGATATACTAATCTACCAATATTTCAATAACACGTAATTATCATGCGATATTTTCAAATTTCTTGTCAACTTCATATATTTTTTAACTCAAACAGACGACGGGCCGCTGGATGAATGACTGCCCTAGAACCCAACCACCGGGCTTAGCAAGTTTTCTGGGGGAAACCTTGATCCTGTATGATGTAACGTTGCTAACCATCAGCATCGACGCTTGTTTGTAGCGCCCTTTCCTCTCACCTGGACTCCAAGGATGCCAAAGATAATGAAGAAGGCACAGCAGATGACGACGATGTTCCCGATCGGCTTGAGTGATGACATCAGTGTCTCCACCACCAGCTTCAGCCCCGGAGCTCTGCTGATCACGCTGGAACACGGCATAGATCAGGGTGTTAGTGATCCGCATGGGCCTCTGTGTTTGTGCAGCAAGCGGTTAGGTCACTACTGTACAGATGAGACCAGATGGAGAAGGGATGCCTGGAGCGCTCTCTCTCTCTCTCTCTCTCTCTCTCTCTCCACCTCCATATACTTTGAACATTGCAAGAGGCTAAGATAAGATACACACATTGTTTTTTTTATTATTATTTCTTTAACGCAGTGCTTCGCAAAGAACTTTTTTTGATTGTCTTTCTTTGTTTCTGCTCTCGTCGTTCTTGCCGTCTTTTCGGTTTCTGCAGTTGAGGTAACAGACACATCTAATTAAGCCAATGTACTGATGAGAATGTGCAATTAGTGCCAGCAGGGCACCCGGTGCTGCAGCTGAGCTCCAGATGAGCTTCCCGGCTAATCTGAAACCCAGAAGCACTTACAGTATATACAGTGCTGCATATACTTTGTCCCATGTTGTTACTTTACAACCATTAAAAAGAAAAGAAGTCTTTTATTGGGACTTTATATGACAGATTAAAAGGTATAGTTGTGAACTAGAAGAAAAATGATAAATATGTCAACTTATTTATTATTATCATTATTATTCACTAGTAAAGATGTAATGCCCCTTTTTACCCAGAGCCCCTCAATTAAAATCCGGTGCAATTTAACATCTAGAAACTGAAATTGTCGCCTATTCGTCTTCCAGGCGAAAAATGCTCCAGCTTAAACACACTGTACTTTAACTAAGCCATTCTAACCCAGTTTTTCTTCAAGTATTGTCTTATATTTTTCTCTACTCATCCTCCCAGGAACTCTGACCAGCATCCCTGTCCCTGCTGCAGAAAAGAGTCCCTCCACAACGTGGCAGAACCGCCGAAGCGTTTTAGAATAAGGATGGTGTGTTCAGGGCAATAGGCAGAGTCGGTTTTCTGTAAAACACCTTGCATACGGAGCAAAAAAAAAAGAGTCCAGTTTTGATCTTGTTTTATTCAAGTTTTGCCCCTTTGAGCTGAGAATCTCTCCAGCTCCTTCAGTGTTAACGCGAATCTGCCAATAGAGCAGCTAATTTTTCGTTAGCACTTCAGGGTTTTTGCTAACTTTGAAAATACTTGGCACGTCTATCTTCCCCCAAATTATTGTTATTTTTTTCCAAATAAATTCTAAATCTCTAATTGACTTGTCTATGTCGAGTTAAGTTTGTCATTAGTGTTGAAGGTTTGGTTATCGACTTAATTCTTCTAGTAGCTACACGTCTTTATTTTGAAATGGGCGAAGACTGTTTATGCAGCAGTTATGTTTCCTCCCCTCAGGCTAAAGTACCACGTTCAATCAGGTTGAACGTGGCACTTTAGCATTAGCGAGGCATTAGAGATGATAGAGCAAAGGTTTAGCATTTAGTACTGTATATATTGCAAATTTGTGACTGTAGATTGACTGTATATGGGAACCTTCAATGATATTAGACTGTTTTATTAACGCACCTGCCCAAGGATAACTGATGGAAACTAGCTTAAGCCAAATTCAGTGCAAATCATCTTTTATTAATGTTTTTTTGCACATTGTTTATTAGTTTAAATAAGCTAACAAACTAAACTACATACACATCACACTTTTCAGACTTCTTTTTACAAAACCATTTGAAACCTTTTTTTTGTTCTCCTTTCACTTCACAACTACTTTCAGTATGTAAATAAAATCACTTCAGGTGCTAACAAAACGTCCAACGTTCTCCCGCAGAAGTTGGAGGAAAACAGCAGAATGACGGAGAACGTGACTCACAAGCAGGTGTGACCAAAACAATACAAAGCTGCAGAGTGAGAGGAGTCATTAGCGCGGTGATCTGCTCAGCCTTTGTTTCTCTCTCTCTCTCTCTCTCTCTCGCGAGCGCAGAGGGTTGAGGGAAGTCTGAGTCAACAGCCCGATTGGAAGAGACGCGAGATAATGAGGAGCGTTGTCTGACAGCAGCCGCGCTGATCAATACGCCTGCTTCGAAAACACAGAGCTGAGAAGATAGTCGGTGTTCTTTAAAAAAAATAAAATAAACATTCTAGGGTGCGGGTGCGATGCCGCCTCTGATCCGTAGGGGGCAGCAGTGTTCAAGAACTGTATGTCTCATTTTTAAGGAGGTATTGTACAAAGGTGTCCATGAATATCCAGTGTTTCAGAGCATATGTGTGTGTGCGATTAATTATTGCATGAGAACATAAAACTCCACATTCGTCTTTCTACCTTCTTGCGTCATGCTCCACTTTCCAGCTTCAGTCTGAAAACAGTTAGGAGGAAAAATGATGGAAGGACGAAGCACTTACTCCCAATCAGTATTCTCTGACAATACAGTACAGGCTGTACACAAACGGGTGAAGGATTCGCCTTTGTACGGGACATGAAAAGGATGAGCTAGAGATGCGTGAAGCCGCTTGGAGGGGAAAAAAAAAAACTCAGAAAAGTTCTTTGCTTCCAATCTAAATATCTGCATAATTTCACAGCATGTCCCTGTTTTGTGTGCGGCACAGAGGAGGCAGAGAGGGGCGCGCAGCGATGCTCGACACCTGCACACCCGCCTCCGTCTGCGCCGCCGGCAAATTATTCAGGAAAGAAAAAGGAGGAGAAGGATTTCGGGGTAGGGGGAACAACAAGTAGGGAAACAGGAGGCAGGGGTGTTCAAACAATGCGAACGCTGATTAAGTGACGCCAGGATGCAGAAAAAGAGATGAAAACAAGGAGAGAGGGAGGTTCAGCTTTTTATTATTGTGTTTTAAAAATTCCAAACTCGGTTTCTGGGTTTTGTTTTCTTTCTACAAGTAGAAATCTGGGGGTTTTGTGTTCAGCCACCATCAGCAACGCTTAGATGAAACGCATCTCGGTTGCCATAACGACTAAAACTCTGCTCCGACTTTACACGTCCAGAGGCTGGAAGTTTTGCCTCATCATCTTTACAAAGTCGCCCCAAGCTTAGATTGGATGGAAATGCATCTACCAGTGGCAGTTTTAAAGTCCTGCCACATGTTTTCAATTGGATTTAGGACTATTTCCAAAAACATTAATGTGATTTGATCTAAGCCAGTCCAGCGGTATGAATAGGCTTGTATCCTGCTGGAAAATGAACCTCAGTCTCAGTCTTAAACCTTCTGCAGCTTATATTATGCAACCCCGCCTATTTTCAATTCAGTATTCGTGGATTCGCCTACTGGCAGATTCTTCTGTGGAACGTAACTCCATATTGTTCGCAGAAAATATGCCAATTTAGAGATATTTTCCCAGGACATATCTAAAATATGTTTCAGCCGCAGGAAGCTGAAACACCAAGGCTCAGTGCCACTTGACATCCCAAAGCCTGGAGTCTGCACAGCAGCCAATCCAAGAGCGCTATTTATTGTCCCAGACATTGATTGGCTGTTACCCCAAAGAGTGGAAAATAAGGAAGACCTGCTGTTTGAAGATAGCCAATAATGTGCCTTGCTGGTTTCCCTCTCGACGTAGTTTGCTCTGAGGCAAACAAGTTTGTCATTGCTCTCATTTGAGCAGAGCACCTTCTTCCACAAAACGTAAATAGCTTACATTTCGTGGAAACGTAAGCTATTAACTGTTGACTTTGCTTCAACAGTAGCTTCCTTGCCACCTAGTTTGAGAGGCTATTCAGAAGCACAAATAATGTGTGTCCCGTCGACAGATTCTCCGAAGCTCCTCCAGAGTCACCATTGCCTGTTTCTCTGAGTAACGTTCTCCTTCACAGGTCTGTCAGATAAAATGGAGAACTGAGTTTGGTACGCGGTTGCGTCACCTCAGTACCGTTGTCAAATAATGTATAGAACAGAGTCCTATGAGATGTTCAAAGCTAGCATACTGTTTTATAACCTAACCCTAATTTGCGTTTCTCCAGAACGTCATTTGCTGTGTTCCTTGGTCTTCAAGATGCCTTTTGTTCACTAATGCTCTATAAAACCTCTGACGCCTTCACAGAACAGCTGGAAAATGTGAAAACGCCCAAGAATACAAATAGGTTCGATAAGCCAAGCTATAAAAAAAATCATGTTAATTACAACTGGATGCAAATCTGGGGTCAAGGAAGGCAACACAAGAGACAGCTAGCACATTAGCTTCCCCATCGGAGGGCTCGAGAAAATCACATCATCAGCTGACGAATGAGCTCAAACGGCAATCTGGCAGAGGTTTCCGGCAGCGGAGATTTATCAACATACACACCTAATGACGAGGGGTGACCTACCGACTACAACGCCCGAAGCCTGAAGTCAAGCGGTATAAGTGGACCCACCACAGTGGGTGACGTGACCGGAGGTCGAAAGCGTGCCGTTAGGTGAGAATCGGGGACTACACCCTCAACTCTAGTTGCGCGCCAGATGATAAACGACTCCGTAAGTGAGTGTGTGTGTGTTCGGTCATGCTCTGTTAAACAAAGCTGATGCATCATCCTGTCACATGTGCAGATGCTCTCGTAGCCCGGCGGACCTCCTTTTCCAGCGAAAGCTGAAGGTGCCGCGAATATCTCGACTCCGAGGGAAAACAGCAACATGCTCATGGAGAAATGATGCACTGATCATTTGTTGCATTTCGTGTGTGGCAATCAGTGTTTGCGCTGAAGTTTCTCGCCACATGTTGCACAAAATGCAAAATGTGCCTTTATCCTTGGCTTGCAAAAAAAAAAACACAGAGAGGTGTTTGTTAGCTCCAAGCTGGCAGGGATTTTGTCTTGGGAGCATGTTAATGACGACGGGTGATTGATACATATTCCCATATCAGCATCAGCAGCGCAGCATCGCCAGAGGCAAAAACTCAAACGAACGAGATCCAATTCAAACTCCCTTTGAAGAGCAAGGCAGAAGCAATCAAACTGCAGGAACAGGCTGATCCCGGTATTAATGCTGAGGCATTGTGGATGACTAATCTGCGTCTTACCTAATGTGTTTTAATAGCTCTGAGGGAAAAGTTTTTCACTTGGTGGCTGGTTTATTGACTCTGAAGACAGTGAAATGCTCCAAAATGAGTGAACAACATCAAGGTTTAAAAACGATCTTTATTAAACATTGAACTGAAATGAGTTATCTGGTCCTGCTGCTAATGAAGCGATGCTTTTAGCCGTGCAACAGCACAAGAAGATTATGGTTGGATACAAATATACGTTATTTACATCTGGGTATTGGAGATAGGCTGGTTGGAGATGAGAGAACACCATATGTGAACATGTTCACAGGAGGTGGGTTGCAGAAGCAGAAGACAACCTGGATGAAGATGGCCACTTCTCTTTCATCAAATTAAATAAGATTGGTGTTCCACGTTTGTGCAGCAAAAAGTTTTTGTTTGTGCTGCTACCATTTTAAAGATATTAAGAAATGTTTCCAGAGGTCAACCAGCCGGTCCACATTTACAAAATCAAATGAAATGCAGTGTTAATCAACTGTGCTAAATTTGTGGCAGTTTGTGCAGCAATATTTTCTTTGTGTGGTCATTTCTAAGGTAAAAAAAAAAAAAAAAAAGTTTCCAGAAGTCACCAGAGATCAACATTTCCTTCCTTAGCAACACTAAAAAAGAAATCAGGCTAAATTGATGTAAATTACTTGTGTAAATGAGCTTGATTTTGTAAATGTGTGTGTGTGCGTGGGGGAGACATTGGAGGATTTTAGCAATGGTGGTGCCCAGGGATAAGTTACTCAAGCCAATGTTCCTGTTATTGACCAGACAGATGCTTTTAAAGGGGTTTTATTATTTTTGTGCTGCTCAGCTCGCCCAGAGCAACTTGTGGTAGTCTCTGCCTATGAGCTGCTGCATTGCGAATTAAACAGCAATCACCACCTTGTTTTCTCCCCTTTGCTGCCATTTTGCATTTCTCTCACACCGAAGACGTTACACTCTCCTTTGCACCAGATAATATTTGCCTTACGCTCTGAATTTGCCGAATTTCCTCCTGTAATTGCTTTATATTCTTTAATCTGACTTTAAAACCTTCTCGGGGGTGACAGTAAGTCTGCGTCAGCCTTGCTGCCATCTAGGGATTAAATAAAGCAAGGCCAAGATTACCAGAGTGAGGAGCCAGCAGAAGTTAAAGTAAGGTGCCTCCTGCGAGTATCCGGCTCGTTGCATTTAGATCAGATTAAATCAATTGATCATTGACGCAACTTTAATATTTCACCTCCTCAAAGTGTTTTTTTTTTTTTATTAAACTAAGTGTATTGTTGTACAAAAACACTGAATTCTACTTTTGTTGAATGTTATGTGTCATTTTTAATCACTTTATGCCATAAGGGAGGTTTCAAGAAGTTTCTAGATTCATTTTATAAGTGGATAATGACCCAAATCAGTTAGAAGGTTGGAGATAAGAATGAAAATCATGTTCCTTACACAATCACTACCTGAAATTTAATGATTATCTGCTAATAAATTGTTCCTTTTCCAAAAGAACAGAAAATGATGCAAAGTGAAACCTTATTTCTAGGTAAAGATGCTTCTACTCACCAGATTTGTTTTAGTTTGTTATATTATATAGTAGACGTTCAGTCTGGCTGTGTGTGTTAAGTAAAACGAGAACACACACAGCCAGGCCTTCGCAAGATTTCACTGCATACATCAACATTTCAGCATTGTTAATATCTTGAATTAAATCTAATACCCCAAAAAATATAAATATAGAGGATGGTTGCGAGATTCTACTGTCTTACAATCAAAATAGGATAAATAGTGACATTTCTAGCTCTTAATCCCTGTAGCGCCTAGCTTAAAATCTTTTTTTTCTGTACAGAATGCTCCTAGCTTCGTATTGGTCGGTAGAAGAAGTGAACCAGTGGCGAAAGCAAACGCTGCTAGCCAACTGGAGATAAATTTGTGCTTACTCATGGTAGATGCAGAAATGCTAGCTAGCTAGCTAACAAGAATGTATTAGCAGCTAGCTACTGGTAGCCGCAAGCGCCTCGAATCACAGAATGAACAAGTGGCTCAACCATTTCCTTGACAGAAAATGGTTGTTTTATTTACAACTACAGTAGAGATTACATAAAGACATGGATCATTTGCAATATTGCTATACTTTACTATCCCTCAGCGGGAAATAAATATAAAATGAACTGAAGCACAGGAATGTTTAGAGCTAATGTTTCAGGTATGCTAAGCTAAAATTCAGCATCATGTTAATTTGCTTTTTAAGTTATTTAGATTCGGATGTTAATTTTAAATCAATTGCGAAGCATCATACCTTTTAAAGTTCTTATTCTTCTTATCGGAGAGCATGTTCAAAGAGCAAAAGAACTTTCTTTTCAGAGACTTTTCAGTTGAAACTCAAAACTGGGAGTAAAGCAAAAACACTCCGTCGTCTTTACGGAGGCGCGGAGCAGCAGCAGCCTCTGCAAAGGGCTTCACTTTGCTGTCAGAGGTGAACGTCAAGAAACCAAGAGGATGGGAAGAGGAGAGATCACTGGATGTTTGGTGGGATAAATTTAGCGAGATGAGAATGAATATTTGATTTCCGTGCTCCTCTCGAGAACTGAGATAAATATTCAAAAGAGGTGGAGGCGGGGGGGGGGGAAACTCGCAGAGATCCCCTTCAGCAGATGAGACGCTGAGCATGAGGATGTAAATCAAATCGAGCGTGAAGCCGAGAGAATCCGAACGCACAGAGGGAGACGCAAACCGCGGCTCAAAAACCCGACGTATAAGGGTATTTTTAGACCAGGACAAGAAGCATCTCCAGATTAGAGATTTCCGCTGCGTTTCCGCTCAAATAAACACGACTGTCCAAATATGTGGTTACAATAACTTGGGTATGATGCTAAAATAAATGCCTCCACACACACGCACACACACGCACGCACGAACATCCCCACAAACATATCCTTACCCAAATACACACACTTTGTCTAAATCAAGCATGAAACTCAGCAACTTGGACGCATATTTAAGGATTTACAGTTAAAAACCTTGAAGATCTTTATAAACTCAATTTATTACTATCCACAAAATACTTACAAGCCAATGTTCGTTAATACGTACTACGTAACAAATATATTTCAGCATATATTTTTGGTTCTGCAACATTTTAACAGCCCTTTTTAGAAATAAAAAAAGCCTTAGTAGCCACGCCAGACTTAAAGAGAACCATATATGGATAAAAAATAAAAGCTATTTACATCACAGTGTCTGACATGCCGTGGTTGTATGTCGCAGATGGATCCTGTCTTTTTAAGGAGAATTATGTCAAATTAATAAGTGGCCACTTCCAGGTCTCTGTTGCCCCCTGGGTGAGGCAATCTGGGGAACAGCCCCAGAGATGAGGGATTTCATTCCACCAAAAGTAAAAAATGACTGAAGTGATGAAACCGTCAATTAGTATAAGGTTTTCAGCTGAGTTTTTTTTTTTTTTTTTTTTTTTTTTTTTTATGCATCTCAGTTATGCATTTTATATACATGTCTACGTCTCAGTTTGAAGATTTACATAGATCGTGTTAAGTCAATAAAAGTCCTCTGTAAGAACTCCTGTGTATGTTTTCCATGATAATTAACCACTTTTCTTGACAGTGAAGGTAGCGTATTACTAATGGTATGTTTGAACTCAAGTGGCCTTTATTAAAGTGTTCAGAACGGAAAAGAGAATGTAGTGGGAAGACCAGCAGCGTGTGGTGGATGTGAAGTTGAACTGAATACGTCGGCATCTGTAGCTGTGTTTCTGTTACAAATGTGCGCAACATTTTGGATATTCTGCTCATATGGAACTCCACCCCAGTTGCAGTGTGTTCATTAAATAAGAAATGAAATTAAATAAGTTTGTTCATGAGACAAGCCGTTAGAAAATCATGTAAACAGTTAGTTGAGATATAAATCTCAGCCAAGGCACTCGTCTATCAGCCAATCGGAGGAGACGTCGAGTTCATGATTAGTGTTTGGAGCGACAAGCCCTGCCTACTTGGGATCGGCTACATATATATATGCGGTGTTTTTGGAAAATTGTAGCCTGCGATTTTACAGACGAGCACAACCCACATAAGAAGGCCTTAATCCTCGACGCGGACGATGCCGGTTCATTTCCCGGCCTAATGACCTTTCCCTCTCTCTCATTACTGATTTTTCTGTCTGACCGCTCCAAATAAAGGCCACTACGGCCAACAAAACCTTTTAAAAAAAAAAAAAAGTGTTTCCATTGCAGTTTTGTGAAATGCACTAATTTTTGATGCGGCTGAAAAAGCCCCATCTCGTCCTGGCGCAAAAAACTTCTTTCTTTTTATTGAAATGTTCCAATTAATTAAATTTATTTTTGTGATTCTAATTTGAGTAACGGAAATGCAGCTAATGACATACACCATAGCGTCCCGATATTGCGGCACCAGCGCTACAGCTACATCAAGCAGCCCTTCTTTGAATAACTTTTTAGAGCAACGTAGGTCTTGTTGCGTTCTGGACTTCTGTAGTTCGAGTATCCAGACGGAGGCTGTTGTCTGAGTAAACTGGGCCTTTCCTGTAGCACAGTCACTAGGGGGAACTTTCTAAAGCCACAACAGTGCAGATTAGAGTAACAATGCCGGTCAGAACTGGAGCAGAGTTGATGTCCGCCTGAAAGCGGAAAGTTTTATGTTTTGCATGACAGTTTTTACCACAAGCCATTTGCAGTTGTGATGAATTAGTCAGACAGAACCTTGTTATTCTCCTGGGTACTTGTTTTTTTTCTTTCAAACTTTTTAAACATATTTCTTATTTTCTGAAATGAAAATTAAGGGAAAAAACTAATATGAGTAGCATGTCTGAAAGGAAACGAAAAGGGAAACTTCTAAAAAAGGATTCTATCTGTCCTTTAGGTTTCAGCCCCAACATCACTCAAGGATATCGGGACGTTTCCTTTTATCTTATTAATGGTTTCACCTGCTTCAGCGGCTTCTGTCTGCCTCGTGAGCTCCCCTGGGAAAGCCACTTACCGGAGCGGCCTGAGCGTCCTCAGCAGCCGCAGCACTCGGAGCATGCCCAAGATTTTGGTTCCCGTGTTGGAGATGAGAGACACCAGGATGTCGACGACAGAAATCATCACCAACATCCCGTCCAGGATGTTCCAGCTGCTCCTCAGGTAGGCTTTGTCCCCGAAGAAAAAGCCCATGGCCGCAATCTGAAACAGCAGAGGGCGACGTAGAGCGCAATTATATTCTCATGAAGAAAAGCAGAGGTTGTTCGTCTGAAAATGTTGGTAATGTTTCTGTGTCTGTACAGGATGATTGAATCCGCTGCATTGTTTTTTTTTTTTTTTTTTTGGTTGTTTCTTTTTATCTGTGTGGCAGTAGATTGGTTTTCTATCGAGCTTTTCATTTATTCATTACTGTCCAGCTCAATGCTCGTTGTTGACTGATTGTCTTCTTGGCTGCAAACATTAGAAAGCCTCAAAGCGTTCCAAACTTAATTTCTCAAACTACATTCTCCACATATCTACCCGTCCAAAAAGCAATTTGTACACCCCGCACTGTCTCTCTCGTATTAAAACAAGCCAATGTGACTATTTGTCGTTTTTTTTGTTTTTTACTTCATGCATCCCAAAACATCTACTGCAGTCAGTAGAGCACATGATCATCATAGTTTGATTTAGATTTTATTTTAGTAAATAGTACATGCAGCACCTGAAATGTGTTCACACTTATTTAATTTCTGAACAGTTTTTCAGCACAAGTGGAAGAAAGAAGAACGAGCAGTTCTCAAAAACCCTAACAAAGATAAATCGGAGAAATATAAATGCATGCCACACTTTAACTCCTCTTGAAGTTAAAGTGTGGGATACTTTGTTACTTTGCAGAAGATCCTCTTACTGCAGCCCCAGCTTCAAGTGTTTTGTGGTGTCTTTTTTATTTTCATAATTTTTATTTGTTAAAAACTTACTGTTTTCTTCCCACTTTACAGCTATGGTCAGGTATGTAAAAATATTCATCAAATACAACCACGTTTGCGGCTGTAATATGAGAAATTTTGGAAAAGCTCAAAGGAATCTGAAAACTTTTCTCAGGCAATGTAATTATATGGATTTATACTTTGTAAATATCGTTGTAATTCTTCCAGTCACCAAATTATTTCAGATATTCACATAAAAAAAGCAAGCAAAATCAGGCAACCTATTACAAAGTTACAAATATTCATTGAGAATCTAATAAAAAAATATTTATGAAAAAATTAGACTTATAGTAAGGCCCTATGATTTCTGTGATGCGAATAACGTGGACCGATGGGTGGAATTTAAAAAATAAAACGTAATCTACAACAAAACGTGGTATTTATGGAATTAGCTGACGTTGGTGAGAAAGGAAGAATATACAGTATATATACAAAGAGTTTTATGAAATGGGAGAAAACTATTCTGTGTGTTTTGTCAGAATCTTACTGACTGGAGGCGCAAGTTACGATGACTACTCAGACACACAGAGAAGAGGCTAGCTAGCTCCAAGCTAGCCACTAGGTCTATTAGCATTTATCCACTGAACTGCTAGATCTGCTAGCTAGCCGCTTACTCTGTTAGCATTTTTTCCACTGCTAGTGTTTACCCTCTGAGCTGGTAGCTCTGCTAACTACCAGCTAACTATACCAGCATTTATCCACAGATGGTATTTTTCTACTGAGCTGCTAGCTCTGCTAGCTAGCTGTCAACTCTGCTAGTATTTGTCCACTGCTCTCCACACAGACTATGTAGAAAGAGCTATCAGTATTGTATCTTCTCACTGTAATATATTTCATGTTATTCATTCTAGAAATTACCCTGCCCTGTGTTGATGTAGCCAGTATATTTGTTTTTTTGTACTTATCGTATTTATCTACTGAGATGCTAGCTCTGCTAGCATATATCCACATCACATATTTATCCACCGAGCTGCTAGCTCTGTTAGCTATTTTCCTTCAGGTCAGTAAAATTAAACTAAACAATCTTCAGTCATTTCTGGTGAAGCAATGCCGAGAAATGGGGTTGCACAGTTGCAGTTGTAGGAATGTGAAAGCAACACCAAAACACTGATGATCATTACTTCAATGGATATTCCTGGCGACAGATGGAAGATATAAAATGAACAAAGGTCCTCATTATTATGGAAGTATATAAATATTTTTGTGTTCAGTTGAAACATATTTAAAAGGGAGATTTTGTTTTATGTTTTGCACATGTTTGGTTTCCTTAAAAATGAGGGGGAAACACTTTAACATCTTGTAAAACCAATGTTCTGTTAAACCACAGTGGTTTGTTTCACTTGTGATACAAAACAGGAAATGATGATTTCCAAGTATTGATTTGTTGATTTTTTTTTTTTCACACCATACACACCATAGTTACAAACCTTTTGGGTTAATAAATACGGGAAAAATTGGAAAATAAAGGAATTCAGACTAACTGAAACAGAAAAGTGGAATTTGGGGATTTTTTTAAATTTTTTTTTTTATAAAAGTAATAAAATTATAGTAAATAAAAACGGATTTTCTGGGGCCCATATTTAAGGTCCCAACTTAAACTTGTCTAAGATCAGCTGCTCTTTCAATTTAGGCTAAATAAAGTTAAATAAAAACAGAATAGCCATTCAGGAAATGCACTGCAATGCAAGATGATCTGAAATAACAGAAACATGACTGCATGTGTGCGTGTATGGTGGCCCTACATTCCTAAGTAACTGGTCCAAAAATAGAGACAGAGGCTTTGAATGAGTGACACCCATGAACTTTCCTCTCCTCTGCCTCTACGGACCTCCATGCAAAGCCAAGTCATTTTAATACAGGCGAGACGATCCTTCTCCTGCGCGTGAACGAGTGTTTGTTCTCTCTCTAGTCTCCTTTTTGAACTCCTTTTCTGTCCATTTTCCTTTGTGCTTTAGCGGTTTAGGGCATCTGTAGGCATAAGGGAGATTTTATTTTTATAAGGAACTTTGCCACTGAAGTGGATTTATCAAGTCTGGTTGCTCTGTCCTCTATCTTAAACTATCTTTTTTTTTTTTTACTGTGAGGTCATCTGAGGTGTTTTAGATCTTTTTTTTTCCCCAGATGAGACAAGTGATGTGTTTCACAGCAAAGAAGCCACTGTTTAAAAGAATAGAGGACACTAGCACACAATAAAAGTGCAGGAATGCAAAAAAACATATAATGCAAATGAATTGAAATCAATATTAATAAAATATCAGTTTATTAAACATAGAAATGAGTTTTAAAATGTAAATTTTTATGGCAATATTTACAGAAATATTTTTAAATGTGGAATAATTTCGATTGCTGCTCTGCCTCTCAAGGTTCTACGTCCACACAACGGAGAAATGCAACACACATCTGTTTTTTTGGGAGTGGGAGGGGTTTGCCCATTTGCTGACCATTTATGATTTTTCCAAGGCAATTTGAACAGTACAATTCTGATCTTTTCACCCTTGCAAAAAATACAATTTTTGCCACTTTCACATGTGGAACTAAATTGGATATGTATCCAATAGTTTTGAAACGTCTGCAGTCTCTCTCTGTGCAACGGTCATGTTGCATTTTATGAAACGTTTACTTCATTGACATGAGGCATCCATCATAGTTCTGTCAAATAAGTTATATTAAACATGTATACAATAAAAATATTTTAGTTTGAGAAGTTTTTTCCCACATTTTGATTTATTGAATTGTGGCATGTCTGGCTTTCCATACATGCTGTAGACCAAATAGTTTTTGCATTTTTTTAATGCGAATCCTATGAACCAAACTGTCCTTTAGCAGTTAAATGAATACAGCAGCAGATAAATAAAAACACTGTAAATGTACATTTTTAGGTGTCAAACATTTATTTAATGGAGACATAAGCCTTTAAAATGTCAATTCATTTTGTAGCGAAATTAACAGAAATCTTTCTTTAATGTAATCTATATTTTCTGTGCTTTAGCGCACCATGAATGCAACTTGCACTGCCATGTCGGTAACTAAATAAACCGCAACATCTCATTGGCTAAACTACCCAGCAACTCGGTCACTGACCAATCACCTGTCTATTCTCCACTGACTTCCAGGTGTGAAAATGACGAATAAAATAAATTTACTGTATGATGAGCTGAAGCCCAGAAGCACAAAATAATTAAACATTTAATTAGGTACGTGTTGTTTTAGTCTAAAATGTATTTTTTATTTGTTTATTTATTTAAGCAACTCTTAAATAAATAAACATTTGATATATTTATCATATACAAGTATCACATAAATAAATTGAGTATTTATCTACTGATATGTTCAACGGCCCTTAAGATCCTCCATTTTGTCTGGTAGTCATGGCTGCCTATCAAGATTGCTGTTAGTAGTGTTGGTGGGTGGGTGGAGGGGTGATGCTGGATCAAGTTAACAATGAGTAGCTGGAATTCAGCTACTCATTGTTCTTTGTTCATTATGTGGGATAATTCAGGGGACCCTCAGGGTTCTGTGTTTGGCCCAGTACTGTTTGTTGTTCCACATAGTCTGTCTAGATGCGGTCAGTCACAAAAAGTGTGATATCTCTCATCACATCACCAGTGCAGATATTTATAAATGTGTAATAGTAATATATATTTTTTCAAAATTATTATTATTGCTTAAAAAGTTAAGATAAATAACTGTTCCATAAAGGGATCTAATAAATGCCTCTACTAAAGAGTGCAGAAAAACCTCACAGCATATTGAAGAAACCCAGCAGTCAGTTCGACCCTTCTGGGCTCCAAAGAAAAATGTCTAAATTACATGAAATAAAAGCTGTAAGTGAACGTCTCACCTTTACGGTCATCTCTGCCACGAAGATCGCGGTGAAGATGTAGTTGGAGAACGTCAGGAAGATCCGCTCCTGCAGAATGACCAGGCGACACGAAAATGGTTAGGATCCCCGTTTTCCTCCCCAACATCTTTATTCTTTTGCTTTCCGCTGAGCCTAAAGTTTTGCCTCTAAACCAATCCAGAGTCCCACTCAATAATGCATGAGGCAGCTACTTTCCTCATATTTTATCTGAACACATCTTTTTCTATAAACACTCCTGCTGCAGTCTAATGATAGCTGGCAGGGCCCCTTATGAGGCTTGGTCTTTATTCGCACTCCATAAAATATTCAAGCAAGGAATCTCATTAACATTCTTTTCTTTACAAATACTCAAGAACGTAGTGGAGGTTACTTAAAGCAAGCGTTTTCCTGTTGAAGGGATACTTTTGAGGCCGTTCTCAATCCGTTTCACCATGCCTCCGTTTGACATGAACATGGAGAAGATGACGGGAGCTTACTTAGTAACCTCAACGAGGACAGAAGAGGGAAAACACGAAGGCTATCCCCTCACCGAGTGCTTATTTTCCCTGCTCCCCCCTCTGCCTGAGGAAAAGACGACCCCGTCCTGCCTCTAAACGTTTGTGGATGCGTGTGTGGGGGTGTGTGGGTGTAGGTGGTCGTCTTTCCCACGGCCTTCGACTGCCACCGCACATGCTCCGAGGAGTCGCATGTGCACACTACGAACTGAGACCCGCGGAGCTCTTTGTGAAGTCTCTGGGAACACCAGGAATGACATCAGTAGAAATTCTTCAGTGGAGATGGTCCATAAATTCCAGTCTGCAGACGCCACCGTCCTCTCTGTCTCTCTCTCTCTGATGGATAAACGGGGCGGCTTGGTTACTATGACAACGGTCACACTGGCCAGGTCTAGAAACTTTCTCAAAGGGATTTCTTGTCTACACACTGGGATGACTGGTTCATATTTTTTGCCTTCTTACACTCTTCTCATCTCTCTTCCGTCTGGGATTTCTTCCACTAAAGTGGATTTCTCTGCTAGAGTTTCAACCGGGCCAATCAGTGAACAGAAAACATTGTGGATGACAACTAGGGCTGTTGTAAACGATTATTGTAGTAACTGAGTAATCGAATAAAAATTGTTAAATAATATATTGGTAAATTTTGCTATAGCAGCAGTATTGGTATCAGATGTCAATATCAGTCCAAATGTTCATACCTGTCTATTCCTAACAATTACTTTTTCATAGCTTAGAAAATCAACCCGTAACAATAGCAGCTCACTTTTTGAGTCAACATGGACAAAAATTACACAAAAGAAATCAGAAATTATACACACCCTAACACACATGCTAACAGTGCATAGCATTTGTCAACAACTCATTGGTAGGAGTGAGAGTAATCATCCCGTTGGAACACAATGGGCTAAATAGTAAAACATAACTTATTTTCTAATTAAGTGCCACAAAAGCTATATTTCTGATTGCAAAAAAAACACAAAAACAATCACAAAATCCTGGATAGACTGATCAGTGTGAAAAGACGTTCAATATCAGTTAATTTTAAGAAACACTTACTGAATGCTGAAACAAACAGCTATTTATTGATATTTTAACAGTTGAATTGGTTTTATCAATACATCCTGGCAGAACTGGCCCTGTAAGAACATTCAGATTTTTGATGTGGCCCAACATAAAAATGAGTTTGACAACCCTGCCTTAGCTGAAGTCTAACAGACGTCAACTGTATCTCTCGGTTAAAGTGCTGCTGGTGTTCGTCTCTTTACAACATGGAAAATCCCACTTCCACAGTGATGTACTGATGAGTTCAACAGGAAAGCATAATAATCTATCACACCGCCTTGACACTGAGCTTAAACTGACTATATTTATACATTCAATGCTGATACGATTCAATTCAGTGCTTCAGACAGTAATGTAATCTTCCCTGGTTCAGTTAGAAATAATAAATCCTCATAGATAGTGTAAGGCTCTTCAATGTTTTACACTCAGATGCAGCGTGACTGTATCCAGGCAACCCCCCCAGCGCCAAATGAAAACAGAAATGGACGGCGGGCCAAATGCAAAGTGTTTGTCATAACTTTCAGGATAATAAGCTAATTATTCAGCCAGCATTCAACACCCAAAAGCACTTCATCTGCGTAACGATGAATACGCTCAGGCTCAGAGAAAGCCCTGTTGGTGTTTTTTTTTCTTTTTTTGCCAAGCTAACACGGAGGGTGATTGGGGGGCGGGGGGGGCGGCTCCTTACAAAACGGTCGCAACAAAACAATAAACTATACATGTTGGGCAAGCTGTACGGCACAAATCGATTTACAATCGACTTCATTAATACGGAACAAGCCAGACGGACAAATGTACAGCCGTGGCAAAATGGGATGTGGAGGACCATAACGACCGCTCTCTCTCCTGTTTCAGGCAGCCTGCTGCGTCATGCACTTTCATCCTATTTCAATAATGATCACAGCATTCAGGACAGGGGGGGAGATGATAAAATGTTCCTTTTCAGAATACCAGTCTTTGATGTGAGCGCTAGCACGACTGATTGCCGATATTTAAATTTGTTTATGCAGGTTGAGGTGAGAGGGAAGGAATCCATCTATGTGTGGGCGTGTGTGTGTGTGTGTGTGTGTGTGTGTGCGATCTCTTTGCGCTGATTAGTACAGGTGGGCCCCAAACACCTCGCCTTTCTGGATGTCAGCCATGCACACCGGAGCTCAAGTAATTTAATCAATTACAAGAACACAAAACAAGCAGAACAAGAAGTTCCGGAGACACTCAACCACAAATAGGGCAAGATAAAAGAAAAAATAAAAGAATAATCCATCATTTATGGATTAGGCAGTTGAGCTATTTCTGCTGATTTTTGAGACAAACACTGTGTCCCTGTAAACTATTTACTGCTATTTAACTTTTTTTTTTTTTTTTTACCCTCATGTTGCAACCATAAATGTTTCAATAGGGTTTTATGGTATTAGAACAGCGCTTCCCAAAGATGAGGGCTGACAATTTGAAAGTTTTGGGGTCTGGAGTTTCCATTCCAAAAGCTGCAGTACGTAACTTTGATCAAAAAGATAAAAAAAAAATTTATATATTTTTTTATTTTACTTTTATTTTACGTAATTGTTGAAACGGTCACTATGTTGTGACAGTATGGAGTGAGACGGAAAATCTGTGAAATAAAATAAAAGTCAAAACTCCTCTGCCTCTTTCCAGGGCTAACTAGAAACAACCAATGGTAACACTTTATTTGAATGGGTGCGCATAAGACTGACATTACAACAGTCATGAACATGAAGGAGTCTTCATGAACGTTTACAACTGTTATCATGAAGTGTCCTTTGTTAGATAATGACACTTTTAATGCAAAGTTGCACTAAAAGTTGCATTAAAAGTCTGTTAAAAGTGTCAACCTTTCATTATTCGGTCAAAAATGACCCTTTTAATGCAAAGTTCTATAAGAATTTGCATTAATAGGTCAATTAAAAGTGTCATTTACCAAATGAGACGACATGACAACATGCATGAAGACTTCCTCATATTCATGACAGGTCTTATGTCATGTTTATGACGCCGTCATGTCAGTCTTATGCACAACCCCTTCAAATAAAGTGTTACCAATCAGAGCTAGGAGGCGGGTCTTAGCGCTGTCAATCACATTTTTTATTATTTCTTTGGCTGTTTTGTAAGCTTTTAGTTGAATAAAGTGCGTCATCTGCCTTGAAGTTTTGGAAATCGACTGTTAAGGATTCTTCAAGTAGTTAGCCGTTAACTTTCATGCTTTTATTTTGAAGTGGGTGAAGAATGTCGCATTGTCACGTTCTCTTCCTCCCAATCTCCGGTAACTTTATTTAAATAGGGAAACATACAGGAACAAAATAAAACAGACAGTACAGAACAACATACGCAAGCATAAATACCATATCCAGAGTTACTGACAATTTTCAAAGTATCCTTTTTGTTCCATATAAATATTACTTATTTGAGGTTGTAGCTTGACAAGATGTGAAAAGGTTAGATGGGACATGAGTACTATAGCAAAGGGACTGTATTCAATGCTGTGGGCCTTGTTTTGTTGTTTTTCTCCATACAGCATGGCTTCCCGCCACACCTGCCCTGTTTGAAGGGATGCCGCCTCAGCTGTGGTGGTGACGGTGCTGAATATGCAGAGCAGCAGATACAGAGGGTAAAGCACACATCACCCAGAGCAACTGGCTCACAATCAAACAGGAGTGGTTCCCTGCTTACACGATGTTCCGCTCCAATTCTCTGCAGAGTGTGAGCCACAGAACAAATACTGGCCTGTGCGAGCGCCTTGCGTTTGGATTCGCTGACAGGTGCCTTTTTTTTTTTTTTTTTTTTCTTCCTGCATCTCTCTTTGGGGTTTTGTTAAGCTGTCACTGAGTGCCTCCATTATGAACTCGCACATCTATGGAACTTCTGTTAATGATTAATACATTACATTTCTCCCCCTGTGCATCGCTGAAGGCTGAGTGCCAGCGGTATCAAGAGTTTAACGTAGCAGAGGAAGCTTCGACACTCACGGCACTGGTGGGATGGATGCGAGGCCTCTCCATGGCGATGGTGATGCAGTTGAGGAAGATGATGACCAAAACAACGTGGTCAAACATCTTGTGGGTGATGATCTTGTTGCACAGGATTCGGAACCTTGGGGAAACAAAAAAACGTCGATTAGAACAGAAGAGTGTATTGAGATGTAATGTATTTGCAATGCAGATTGAAATCTGAAAGCTTTGGTGCACACCCTCTATTGTAAAGCAACTCGCATTGTGTCATATGTTGGTGTTCTTCCCCCTGGTGTTAGACAGTTGATGCCAGGTGACCCCGTCTTCCTAATTTGACCAAGGTTCCCCAATCCGTGCTGTACCATCATTGAGATCATTGAACCAAAGCCAATTTGCCAATTGGCTTTGGAAGTTGGTTGTCCAAACAGTGTAGGAGTCAAGATCATAGAAGTACTAAACTAAAACTATGAAGTAAAAGTGGAGATTCTGCAGTTCTAGTATCTCGGGAACGAGATCCCGCGATACTTGAACTGCTTTAGTTGGGGTAGGACCTCTTCCCCGACCCAGGAGAAGGCACTTTACCCTTCTCCAGCTCAAGACCATGGCCTCGAGTTTGGAGGCACTGACCCTCATTCCAGGCTGCTTCATGCTTGGCTGTGAGCAGCTCCAGGCACTGCTGAAGATCACGACACGATGAAGCCAACAGGACCACATGGTCTGCATAAAGCAGAAACGCCATCCTGAGGCCCCCAAAACGGATCCCGTTTAAAGGTATTAATCAAATTTGAAAAGCTTCAGTAAAAACTTCTACTTTGTTCTCAGTATTAGAAATTTGTGGTAATGCTGTTTAACGTCTTAAAGGGGCAGTATTATGTAAAATCGAGTTTCTAAAGCTTTACATCGTGTTATATTATTCCCTCATCAAAAACCTAGTGTCGCCTTCCAGGACAAAGCTCCTCCTCTGAGCTGCCGTTCCCAAGCTTCAGAGCTTCAAGCCTCACAGAGCAGCCCTCTCCCGCGACTCCTCTAGTCTCCTTCAGACTAGCCAGCAGCAATTAGCAAACACCTGGTGGAACTGCGCATTTGCTGAGTTCATTATGCGAGCTACTTCTCAGAGCAACACTGGTAAAAATGTTGTTAAAGGTTCAACAGAGAATGACCCATGTTGTGACGACTTCCTGAAGCGGAGTTTCAGAAAGAGCAGGAGCTTCTTAAAGAGACAGAGCTCCAAATTCAAGACGTTAAATTACAAAGTCAAATTTCCTTTAAGCCCTATTTGACACATGCAGGATTTTATAACAACTGTAGTTAACATACTTACTTGATTGTGCTATAAAATGGTTCTATGTGGAAGGAAAACACATAATCCTGCCCCTTTAAAATAAATCAGCAGCATATGCAGGTAATTTATCACAAAAAATGCAAAAAACAATGCCAGATCAGTTTTGCAGCTGTTGAAGAAAAGCACATCCGAGCTGATTATGATAATGCCTCATTCATGAGTTGGATGAATGAGGCATTACTTCCAGTTGATTTTAATTTAACTCATTTGAAGCCTGAACTCTGTCGTGAGTCAGTTTTTGAGCGCTTCTGCGCACTTTTTTCTTAATTTAGATTCATTTTTATTTTTAAAAGTCAATTCCTGCTGCTCGATTGCAAGTTGAAACAAGTTACAGTTTTTCAAACACAAAACTACTAAAAAAAAAAATTCAACTAAACTTCATCCTTATCTATATTTTGCTCTGATAGAACAGCAGCCAGTTTTACTTGGCAAACCGCGTGGCGGTTTATTTCTTCCCAGTGTTGTAATTTAAACTCTCGTTAAACTTTATATGAGCATTTAGCAGGAGGAGGATCGAAGTGAAATAAAAACATGGAAGCAATCCAAGCAATCCAAACGGAAAATATACGTTCCTTAGATTAAGCGTCTCTAAAACGTGAAATGCTCTCCTGTCCTGCAAAAGAAGATTTACTAGAACTAATTGACAACACGCCAGGTAGTTTTGCTTTCAGAGAACTGGTGTAGATTTAGGTGAGGTTAGCTGTGCGAGACGTCCACCGGAGAGGCAGCCAGGCTGTCGGCTGATGGAAACAAGCTGAGAGATGCGGGGAAGCGACTATTCTACACGATGGAGTCAGGGATTAAACCGGGAATCAAGCGAGATTAGGAGGCTCATGTGAGTCTGAATGTGCAGCGGGGGCTCCGATCTGGGTCTTTGGCTTTATTTGGTAACACAGACATCGTTGTGCCACCACTCACAGAGTCTCGCATGCGTGTGTGTGTGTGTGTTTGTGTGTGGGTGAGTTTGTTGTCTCCCTGCGCTTTTTCATACATTATTAATAGCCGCTTGCCAAAGGCTTGATTATACAGAATTTATGTGTTTTTCTCAAGTGGCAGAGGAGAGAGGACACATGGCTCCATCTCTTCCTCTGAGGCTTAAAGGGCAAATATCTGGAAGTGAACTTTAGCAGGAAACGTTTCCACCTCAAAACTCCCAAACACACACGCACTGAGAGCTCATTTCATTGCTGAAGAAACAAAAACGAAAACAACTGTCACTGGATGCTCAAGTGAAAATAACACTTTCAGTCAGAAGTCATCTTGATAACAGGAAGCGAATGAGAAAAAGATTCTGACAGGAGTCGGAAGATTTCACGCCCCTCCATCCTCCACCCTCTACCCTCCTGACATTTGTGGTTTTTCCGGCATCAAAACAAACCCTCCTGAATGACAGGTGGTATAAAGGTGTTTGATAGCCATCACAGAGAGTTTCATACTTTTTCAAATATCGTGAAGCATATCAAAACTCAAGAAGAGAAACTGACAGAATTAAACAGAAGTTGTACATTAAAAAAAAAAAAAAAAACTACCAGAAAAAACAAAACAACAACAACAACAAACTCGAGATGTTCCAATTGGATTCCAGGTATTCGGTCCTGATCTTTGGTTTTGTAAAATGATTGGTGTTAAAGTCCAAAAGCGCCACTATGAAACCCAGAGATCTGTGTAGTTCTAGATTTTAGATGGAAAATTTTAAACATTCACAGCCTAAGTTGGTGTGCTGTCTGAAAAAATGCAAATGAGGCAATAAACACTTGATCAAATCTTGGATTTCTCCTTTGAATCTAACTGTTCAGTTGGGGCCCGAAATGGCAGCGTTTGTTACATTTTCAGCTGGTGCGGTTTGTTTCCACACCCTATGGCAAAACCAGTTCCCCTCCTCGCCTGTGATGGCGCTGCAGTGCAACAAGTACTACTGAAGGAAACGACACAAAAACCTCTGAACAACTTCCTTCTTCACGAAATGTAACCAAAAATGAAGAGGAGTCAGATTTTAGTGGTTGTAGGATTTCTCTTTTGTCTCAGACAAAAATCCACAAACCATTTCTCCTGCGAGCGCTAGACTCCCGCGTTTGTTATGGTTGTATTTACCCAGAATGCCCTGCACTGTAGTCCACTTCCTGCTTTTAGAGAGGTCTCCAGTTTGCTTGGCGTTCACATGTCCATTCGGACTGCACCAGAGTTTGCTTCAACCAACTGAGTAAACAAGCTAGCATTAGCCTAGCAACAAAGCAAAACACGAATTTTATAAATTTCTTTCTATGCAAGTTTTGCTCATTTATTACAATTAACTGGAATCAAACCAAAGTATTCAGAGAGCTGAGTCCTGAATTACTTAGGTGAAGTCAAGATGGTGGACACTAGCATTAGCCTAGTCTAACACTAAAAGGTACATTTTGGAAAGCCTGATTTCCCATGAATGATTGGGAGTTACGTCTCAGAAAAATCTGCAAAGAACAATGAATAGGGAGTCCTCTGCAGTAGTGTGATGTTAGAGAATGAGCATGCTAGCATTAGCACTAAAGCAAAGTACAAATTGTGGAAAGCAGGGAAACTTTTTCTGCAGATTTTGTCTGATTAAAGAAAAATAATATTTTCACAATGCTGTGGTACCACACTGAATTAAGAAATTAGTTTAACTATCAGTAAAAAAATAAAAAACAAAACCTAAAAAGTAAACAGTTAGCCTTGCATTAAAACAAAGCATTGAGTTTTTGATTTTTGACCCATATTGGAACCCTCTTGATGATAATATCTAAACTGAAGTGTTTTAGCAGATCAACGAGAGCAGCTTCACTCAGTAAGCCCTGAATATCCTTGGGGATTTTCTATAGTGCTCAGTCTTAGTTCGCAAGATATTCAAGAGGCAAAATATCTCAGGGAACAGCTAGTAGGAAGCAAAGACTACGCGTTCACCCATTAAAAACTTCTCCAGCAATCGGCGGAGAGCGCAATGTGCACAAAAGCACGGGCAAGATGAACCCGGGCCGAAGTGAGAGCAGCTTGATCCCAGTTCCCCCCGCTGCACCGCCGCTGGCTTTTGATGAGACTTTGAGCGCAGGCGGGCGTCTGAGTCGGGCGACACGCAGAGCCGGTGTTCTCTATGTCACTCTGAGCGAAGGACCCGAGCTCAATGGCCCGCTGCGACTGAAAACCAGCCACAAATCTGCTTTGAGACGAACTCCTTCTGTTTCCCTAAAGCCCCGACAACAGCAGACCCCAGGGGGGCTTTCCCCATAAACCCTTTCCAAAATATATACAACAGAAACCAGGGAGCTGAAGCATCCAGGTCTCCTAAAAGAACTGAGATGAATGAACTTCTGCTAATGTGCATGGTGAAAATTGCTTGACTTTGAGTAAAGAAATTAGAATTTGTTTTTACTGTACCAAAACATGAGGAAGTTCTATTTATTTAATTTGTTCAAAACATTTATTTGCTTAGCATTTATTCTCTTCGCTCTGATAAAAAAAAAAAACTAAGTTATGAAGAAAACCTCATTTTCATCATGTGTTGTGCATTTTTCTTTTTGTTTTCTAAGTTTGTGTTTTGTTTTTTTTTTTTAATGATAGAAAAAAAACAAAATAAGCCCATAATAATAAATCATTCCAAAGCTATTTCCACCTTTGTTGTGGCATTTACAGCCTGACTGGAAAACAAACATTTGTCAGCAGGAAAACAGTTTCGAATTCAGAAGCTGCAGGAACCTGGATGGCTGCGTGTGAACTCCTCCAGACAAATGCAGCTTTCGATCCTCTTTCAACATCCTGTTTGCTTGATTTAACGTCTAAATAAGCTCAAACACAGCTCAGCTAAAAGATCTGCAGAGATATACTAAATGATGTCATCGTAGTGTTATGGCTGATTTGAAGGGTGAATAAAAACCCATAATACATCATGCGCCTGAAATATGTGGCATCGTTTTTAAAGTGGTAAAAATGAGGCAGCAAGGTTGTGTTTGCTAATGCGAGCCAAAACTCTCTCCTGATGGGCTTCATACTCATCTTAGCAGGGATAAATCTTACTAAACAGAGCATCAAAATTGGGGTCGGTTAGGTTAGAAGATAAAATAAAGAATTCATTTTTTAAAGACATATTACTAATTAAACTAAATATTTAATTAGTGGGCTAAGTATTTAGTTAGCAACCTAAATAAGCGAAATATTTATTTTGTTAAAATATCTAGTTCCAAATTAAATATCTAGTTAAATTAAATGTTTAGGTTAACAACTAAATGTTTTGCTTATTTAGCTTGTCAACGAAATATCTAGTTAGCAAACCATTTTAACTATTTAGCTTGCAAACTGAATAAGCTACATATCAGAGGAAAAGAAGCGATGAAGGTGTGACATGAGTTTATATAAATGTTCACAAGATCCAGCTTTTATTTTGGTAATCCACTTCCAATTATCGGAAAATTAATTTGCATATTAGCTAAATGTTTAGCTTAGCTTCAAAATATATATTTGGCTTGCTAACTACATATTTAGTTTGGAGTTAAATGTTCAGTTTGAGGCTAAATATTCAGATTGATAATATATATCTAGATTCAAAATAAATATTTAGTTTCAAGCTCAACATGCAATTTGAAGCTAAATATTTACCTAAGCCCAAATACAGCTTAGCTAAAAGGTCTGCAGAGATCTACAAAATATTTAGCTTGAAGCTAAATATTTAGCTTCCTAACAAAGCTAAATTGGCTTGCTAATAAATATTAGGCTACAAAATAAATATTTTGTTTAGAGCTGAACATTTAATTTGAAGATAAATATTTAGCGTAAAGCTAAATATTCAGCTTCCTAACAAAATATTTAGCTTGCAAGTAAATATTTAGCTCTAAAATAAATATTTAGAGCTAAATATTTAATTTGAAATTAAGCTTGAAGTTACATTTTTAGCTTGCTAATTCTGCATTTTTTTCTCTTAAAACAGGCTAAATAACCCACATTATTGCTTTTTTTTGGCTGTATAGTTTTACAAATGTCAGCCCGTACTGACATATTGGTTGTTGCAGCTGAAAAAGGCAAAGTTTAAAAACTCAAGGATATAAGTCTATATTTAAACTGGAGGCTTGTGAAACCTGAACTCTTAATAGTGTCGAAAAGATACAAACGCAGTTCAGATATCATCGCGGTATAATTATAGGACAACAATTCATTGACTAGTTCCGAGCAAAAATGATGGCGGAGGAGTGTAGATTCCGCACGTGGCCGAGGTAACGCAACGCACTCAGAGGGAAAAACTCCCTTCCTCCCTCCGCTGCAGCTTCCTCGCCCCTGATACGGCAGAAATGTGCAGATGAAAGAGACTTCTGAAGTGTGAGTGTGGGAGGGAATAGGAGTTGATTTAAAAAGGGATGAGGGAAAAAGAAAAAAAAAGAAAAAAACCTGACGCATTCACGTTGCGGGAAAATGACTTTAGAGTCAGCACTATGGAATGTCAGTCGAACGCAGCACTAAGAAAAGAGAAAAAAACAAAAACCTTTTCTGGTCAATTGGAAGATTACATTTTATCAGCACATTTTTAGAGTTGCTTACTTTCTCTGTGACAAGACTTTGACAGCTTTACAGGCGGAATAGAGATTGAAAAACATTTTTGTTTTGTTACAGATAGGAATCTGGGAGACTCATTGGAAAGAGTATGACGTGTTAAAAAAAAAAAGAAAAAAAAAAAGCCTGATGTGGAGCGTACCTGGACTCTGGGGGGAACAGGTAGAGGGACCATGTGTCTCTCTGCCGACACCATGCTGGCTGCTTCTTCTCCATCCATCGGAGAATCCTGGCAAAACGACTCTGCACAGAGGAAAACATGCACAGATCACGCGTTATCCAGATGTCCAAAGCTTCCTGCTGGACAAACCGGCTTTACAAATAAAAGATGTGGCCATCAGTACAAATCTGGTAATTGTAATCTTGTAAGTTAAATGCAGTTTTAAATTGCTAACACCTGTCACTCCGTCTAAACCCCATGCTTCTATAGAAAAATGGACTTCAGGCTGTAACTAGACGCTCCTTATCAAATATACTTGAACAAACAATGAGAAGCAATACTGTGAAATATTGTGCTTTTATGCAGTTAAGGTTTTTTCACTAAAATAAGTCACAATACTTTTGTTTTCACTAAGCTAACACTAAATATGTTGGGTTGTTATACCATATGCTATTATTAAGGTTGAAAAACTTAACACGATAGAGGCGTTTCATATCAGTCGATATTGATAATTACTGATTCGTTTTTCTGTTTGTTTTAAATACCTGAAATACTGCCAAACTGGCAGTTCTATGTTTTACCCACAGTTCATTCCACTATGTTTTTTTTTTCCTAAGCAGTTTTGATGCACTGTGGTGAAACCTGAAACTGCTGCTGCGCAAGTTACTCAACAGGTTGTTGCTACGTAACCAAAAAGTAAAGTCGATGCCACCAAAGTTGCTTAGCTAGCCATAAAAAGGTTGAACGGCTAAAGCCTTTCTTCTGCCTACATCCCCCAGAATGCTAAGCGGTTCTTGATCGGACTTCAGTGAAAGTTCTTTATATTGAGTATTGAATATTCTATCAGATGTTTTATGTATTAATATTTATTACGTGTCTATCACAATATATACTGTTATTGGGTAACTGTCCAGCCCTGGCCATAGTGTTCAGTCTCCAACATCTCAGGAGGGCAGAGTTAGGGTATGAAGGCAACTGCAGGTGGAGACTAACCTGGGTGACCTCCTCCTCCGCGTTCTCGTCCTCTGTGTTCTCCTCCAGGGAGACGTTGGTCGGGCCCAGGGCCGACGGAGTTCCCTTCCCGTTGCAGTCGCTGTGTTCTGGAGGACGTAGGTGGGCCAGGGAGGGCGGCCTGGAGCTGTGCATGCTGGCTGAGCGGTGCAGGTAGGGCACCTGGGTGGATGAAAGTAAGTAAATTAGGGACTACTTTTGCTTAACAACCCAGAACGGGAACATTTACCTTATATACTTCAGGAATTAGAACAAACTTACAATCCAGAGGAACTCACCTTACTACCTTAGGTCAACATTATCAGAACCGAGATCCAGAGAAACCCCAACTAGTTTAAAAATTACGGACTATTTATTCTTAAACATGGGGAACTAATATGTAGTTTTATACTTTTTCTTCTTTTGCTCTTTCCTTTGGTTTGTTATTTTGTTTGTATTTCCATCTAATTCATTTGAATTGCCTTTTTGCTGGAAATGTGCGATATAAATGAAACTACCTTACCCTCCCTAAGACACATGATCTAAGATCTACAAGCTTCTAAAACCAAAGGAGAGTCAGATCTGTTGCAGATACATTTTAGTGACTGTAAGGAGGAAGCAAAATGACAAAATAGTTTTCAAAAGTATTTACAGGTCTTCCGTCCATCTTCCTATCAACTGTGAGTCCCTTCTGTGTCCCCGCTGTCATCATGGTGATTTGCAGTGTTTTGCATGTAGGCCTTCATCTAACCAGCATGTGTCAATTAACATATTTATAAGAAAAACGGTATTCTCCAAAAAAATGTTTTTACATATTTTATTTAAGGTTGTGACTTTAACATGTTAATTTCGACTAATTAATGACATTAATTTTAAAAGGGTTAAAATTTTCACCACTCTTAATCATATCCATCCGGAACCTTTTGTATTCCTTTGTTTCTGGTACACCCGTAAAGCCGATGCACAAGCGACATCCGCAAACAACAGCGGCTTCTCTTGGTCCGCTGAGGGTTCATTGTTTTTGCTTAAAACGAAACAAAACAGAAACAAAAACAAACAAACAAAAAAAAACGATCTGATTCGGCGCTGGAAAAGACTGTGTTCAAATTGTGCTAAAAGGAGCTAGCGAGGAAATCTAAAGTAGCATCTCAATGCTAAACATGGCGCAGCAGCGCATAAGTTGCCAATGTTAATGTCGTCGTCCACATTTCTAAAGAATATTTCTTTCAAAGAAGTTACTTTCAGGGTTCCTGAATTGCTTGAAAGTCAAATAGGCATAACAGCACTTTGCTCCAATCTGATGGGTGACAAACACAACATATTAAAAACAATAAATATCTTTGTTTTTGAACTCATATGTCTATTCAGTTATGTAACAGCAAAAAGTAATTGTATCTATTAAAATGACATTAATTCCTAACAGACCCTGCAATTAACTCTACAAACATTCTTAATTGATTTAAATTCCTTATGTCTTCACTGAAAGCAGAGTGGAATCAAAGTCACATTCCTTGTTTGAAGCCAATATTTCCACAAGCTACATTTTTTTTATACAATGGCATATCAAAAATGATTTGTATCCTTCTCAACAATCAACGGAAAATTCTTTTTTGGCATTACTGCAATCAAAACCAAGATTTATGGGGTTTCCTACTGGTATTTTCACAACTTGGACATGATCTAAAAGTCGTAGAGGTTGGACGACCTCCTTGCCATCAACCTAACTTAATCTTTCCTCGTTTTATAATATAACTGTTTTAAACTGCTCCACAACTTTCTCCCTGACTTGTACGCTGGGTTCCTTGGTCTTCAAGATGCTGTTGGTTCTCCACAGCCTTACTAAGATGTTAACATTTGTGGTTGTAATGGGACAAAATGAGGGAAAATTCAAGAGGTAGGAACACTGTTAAAGAAGCTTGGAAAGTCAAACAGCTTCAAAAACTGCTCTACCTGCAGTAAGGCCTCAGGAGGCAAATCCATGGAGCTCCGAGTTTCCACGGACTCCATCCTCCTGTGCCGCGGTCCTCCGTGAGGCTGAGACATCGAGTCCGTTCTAGGAAGGGACGTGCCGTCTTCGTCCACCAAACTGCCTCCGCCTTCTCCTCCACCGTCTCCTTCGTCGGAGCTCGAGTTGCCCTCCCCGGACAAGAGAGACCGCCGCTCGCCAGACTGTCGCTTCTGCCGCTTATACGACGGCGCGCGGCTGAGGCTGTTCCAGCTGGACCGGCGGCTGCCCCAGCCGCTGCCAGTTGTCCACTGGCCATGTGGAGAGGAGCGGGTGCTGGTCTGTGGAGAGAGCGGCGCAAGAGGACGACCGAAGAGAAAAGTTTTTATGACTTTGCTGTTTTTCGTTGGTTACTTGTGTGGTTTTCTTGCATTTCTGGGCAGCTGACTTTAATAGAGTCGCTCTACAATGTGATAATCAGAGCTGTGACTCACACTAGCTGCATTTCCATTAACCATATAATTGACTAGTTTGACATTTTGAAAATAAAATTGTTTTGTGGAAAAACACTAGTTATGAAAAAACTAAAACGTTTTATAGAAACTTTTTTCTATAAAATGTTTTGTCGCCAGGATGGGGTGGTTACAAAAAAATTGGTTTACTTCGCAAAACTACAACGGAAACACTTTTTTTGCGTCACACAAATCAAGTTGCCACTGGTGCAAACCGCGAAGAAAAAATAACAGGAAGTAGCTGGAGGATTATGCACGGCATGTTTTTAATAACTTATTGCGTGAACAAACTTATTCACGTGTGATTTAAATTGCGTTTCTCATTTCATGGAAACGCTGCAATTGCAAAATCGCGTTTCTTCGACATTAGTGGAATTGTCCATGTCTAATTGTCTATTGTCAATGGAAATGCAGCTACTGACATAGATAGAAGTGAGCACATGGAAGACTGGGATTTAATCTCTCAACTCTTCTTTTTGATCATCAGCTTGTCACATAGAGCGGTGATTACAGCCAAAAGCAGACGGTCGGATCGATAGAAGACATTAATCACCATCCCTCATTGGGAAGAGACACACACTCAATTGAGACACTGCGGCCAAAGCCGAGTGGAAGAGAAAGCAATTTCGGTTACATCCTGGCAAACCTTCCATCCCAAAAGAGAACTGCAAAGCGCAGGGGAAACAAATAACACTCTTACTCACAGGCGATTTGTCAAAGCAGGCTGGGTCCATGGAGATATTGCTGCCTTGACGAGATTCATAGCCCAGGACGGGGTCGCCCGCCACGGGCAACTTGGGGACGGGCATGGGCGTGGCAGCGGTGTGGGTGATGAGCGGTGGAGTCAGACTGGTCTTCATTTCCACGTGACCATTCACCGGCACTACTGTTAAAGTACAGACGGATGGAGATTGGAAATTGGTTAGAGTCTATGAGGATGTTCAGACGTTGCTTTCTTTTCTGAAAAAGAAGGATTTAAAAATTGAGAGTCTGTGCTTGTGGGGTAACACAAATACATCAGCACACCAGCGATCTGATGGAAGTGAAAGGGAACATTGTGTTTGGCAGCAACACCAATGTAGAGCAATAGGAGGGTAACGCAACTATAAAAATGCTAATTTTTCCTTTGTGGTTTAACAAAATTTTGGATGGTAAAGAAGTGGGTCTTCCAGCCAGGTGTGCAGCTTTATAGGTGCCTGAAGAGACAGATGGGAAGTTGGAAGTTGCACTGCTTACCGCAGTGTTTCCATTTGCTTTCCAGGCTGCTGCCTGAGCAGCAATAAGAGTCGATGGGAACTGGCACACAATGAGTGGTAGATAAAGCTGCTGTTCTGGTTTGAGGATGACCATAGAGACAGCAGGCGGGGAATAATTGAAGTACACTTTGAGGAAACAGGTTGTCCAAATAAAACTTTAGCACACACGTAGTGCAAGATGTTTTTCACATCAGACGACTCACACTGGTCCTCTGTGGCATTTTATGTACAGTCAGGATATGTTACAGACGATCAAAGCTTACCTGTTGAAGGCGATAAATCCTTTTTGCTGCCATTGACGTCTTCCATACTTCGTGCAACAGAATCAATCTCTGACCCAGTTTTAGAAGCGTCCCCCTTGTGAAATAAATGAGCAAAGGAGGTATTACAAAGCAGAACCTGGTGTTTTGTCAGACCAAACACAGAAGAAGGGTTATCATTACCACAAAGTGGAATGGAATAATAAAACATCCGACAGATTACTAAAGATATTATTTTAATTGTGATATTTAAGTCTATCTGTTTATAAATTATACCTAAATCAATTCAAGCATTTGTGATGTAGCAACTCCTAAATACAGCAACTACTCCTACCTCTAAAGTTGACAAGTGAAATTTAATGCCTCCCCAAAACCTATAGCTGTGACGGATAAATTTGATAAGATGTAATATCTAAACCTTACTGAGTATTAGTGGTGTCCAAGCGTTTCAAAGTAGTTGTGGTACCTCACACTAAAGATGCTGTCACACTGTTTTGGCACATACCGCACGCACAGTGAGAAAATAACAGTTAATTGTGCAACATGTTCTCTAAGTATTTGTTCCGACCCAATTTTCGGACGGAAAATTGGGTTGGATGATGAACGCAGCGATCAGAACCCGTTATGGTCACCGGGACCTCGCAGACGGCTCGCGATTCCTTGAGGTATGTTTTGTCTGCAGCTGTGCAACAAATTGACGGGAATGTCATGAGTGAAACAGGAAGTGACATACGGCAGCAAAGTAAGACGTGTCCGCTTTAGAGGGAGAGGGGGAGAATTCACCTAAAATATTTTACTCGCAAAAAGTGGCAAGAGCTCAGAAGCACAGAAAAAAAACAAAAGTGACAGAGCGTTCTTGTTTGAGTCGATTTGCATTTATTGGTGTGATTCCGGTACATACTGTTGGACTGCTGTGTCATGCATAAATCTGGTCGGAGCGTGAAAAGCCGGACACAAGCATTGTGTTTTGGGCCTTATTGAGTTATGATGTCTGTTACAAAGGCCAGCTACGTAAAGGCTGCTGTGAGTAAAACTGAGAACATGGAGCAAACACCCTGACATAACGACATGACATATATTTGGTCCGGAGGTAGAAAAGCCTCCGGACCAAACCGCCATGCATCACCTCCTGAATTTCCTTTATTCGTCACTAAAAACTGCATTGAGAGCTTTGGAGAAAGGAGAAGCTGTTTGTCTAATTATTACACAAAGCAAGCTGGATGCTCTTCAAAGCACTACTCTTTAAATTATCCTCCCATCAGCAGAACCGTTCAGGGATGAATCTCTCGCCTGTGTAGCTGCTGAAAAGTATTCTATACTTATCATTTAACTCATCCTTCCTCACTCTCTGAATCTTTTCTCCCATCCTTCTCCTCTGGTTACCTCTTTCATGGACGGATCTCCTCCCTCAAATCAGTGGAAATAAAAACAACTAGATATGTCGCTTGTATTTGTTCCGCTTCGCTGGCACCGGCAGATATTATTAAAGTGGGAGAGGGTGCCACGGTGGACGGCGTATTAATGAAAAGCCGGCCCAGTGAGTCAGACCTCTGTGGCAGCAAAGAGAATAACCAGTAGGTAGAAAAGCCTCCGGACCAAACCGCCACGCATCACCTCCTGAACTGACAAATTACTTTCTTGATACTTCCCACGAGCCGAGAAGAAAAAGAGAGTATGAATATTGTGCGTTCCCGGTTTTCTATTCTGGTGATCGCATTTGCATTTTCTTCCCAGCGATTAATGCCACTGCGTTCGTAAACCCCCATCTGACTTGCTTGACCTGGGAAGCTTGGGGGCGGAGGACAAGGGAGGGGGGGATGATATAGCAAGAGTGGATGGTAATGAACTGGTGGGCCAATCAACTCAAGGGCCACTTGGACCCTTTTATGGTCTCTGTGATCATGCATTTGCATATTTTAGAGGATTCCTTGCTGTTTCGAAATGTGGGCTCACAGCAGGAAACATTGCTGGACAAATATCTTGGAGTCAAAGCTGTGTTAGCTTATAGGTCGTCGAGCTGAAGTTGGAAAAGACATTTTCAGACGTTTTTTCATTGACAGACATGTATTTTAGGTGTTTTAGATGTTTTCTCTCCATTATTTTTGAAATTTGTAGTGCGGCTCTCTGTGGTTGTTGTGGCTATCGCTAATTCCTTTCCTTTTTTCCCCCCAAGTTCAGGTGGTTCAAAACAGAGAGGTAGCCAGATTTTAGAACTGCAACTGAATACAAAACTACAAACATAAACCTCGATGTATTATAAGCCTGGTGGACCATCAGGCTTTACTTGTCCCCCCACCAGGCTAAGCATTATTTTATATATATTAGGATGAAGCAACTGAAGTTCGAATAATTTACATTTATTTTAATTGTATTTTGATAATGTTTGCCTTTTTCTTTTTAAGACTTCACAGTCGGTGTTTAGGTGTTGTTAACAATGTCTTCTAATAACACATAATTACCAGGTGATATTTCCAAATTTTCTGTCCACTTTTTCACTCAAAAACACGGTGGGCTGCTGGATGACAGCCCTGGCACCCCTACCACCAGGTTTGGCAAGTTTGAAACCCCGAAACATCTTGTAACGGGTGTTTGTAACGGAAAATCTGTGGAAAACCGACATAAGAGTCTGAGAACATATAGTTAAAAAACACTCTACTTTTTTCTCAGGTCCACTTTAAAATCGTAAAATTAGCTAGGCTCCTTTGGTAAAATTTCTTGAACTTAATTGTTGTTCTAAACAAAAGGGCTAAAACATTAACTGACTGACAGATATATGGATTAGCAGGCAGTGATAGAAATTTAGCAACAAACCCTTGTCCATATACTTCTCACTTCAAATATGACACTGTTGCAAGACTGAAGAGCTCTTTAGTGACACACTGCTGCATCCTAAGTGCACAAAGTAGCGTTAACGTAGATCTTTCCCCGCTACTTTTAACTTGGCGCTGGTACAACTGACTTTACCCACTCTCAGACAATAAGGAATATTTCTATTATTCAGTAAAACAGTTTTCAGGCTGCTCATTATTTCACTTCATCACAAAACAACATAAAAGATGCATCCTGGTAAATGTTTGGGATCTATTGATTGTTTTCCAGTCCTGCGGCTTTCTAATGTTTTTTTTAATCCATGTGGAAAGATGAAAAGATACAAGCCGGAGTAAGAAGATGAGCTCCAAGGGAGTTCTGGTTTAATATTAGCCTTGTTCATTACTGGGAACACCGTGCACAGTGTTGTATGGCTTTTATGCCCAAGTGTCTCATCCACAGCGTAACATTCAGTTAACTGTCTGCTAAGGAGCCGCTGATAAATAACCAAACTGAAGCGGCAGCTCACTTTTGTTATTCTTCTGTCCGTTTTTGTAAAAAAAGAAAATATAGAATATGTCTTATTATGTGAAATGCCTTCCAGGCAGGCATGATCTATTATTTACTCGTCAAACACCAATTATTGAAGTCCCATCTGGTATTTAGTTTGGAAAATTAATTTCAGCAGAAATACAGTCAGCGGCAAAAACAGGCTATGAATTTTTCATTCTGGAGTAGCGGGTGTTAGCACTCATCAGTAAATGCTTTACTCACCCTGCATTTGGAGTTTTAGCAAAAAAGATCAGATGTAGACATGATCTGTGGGGGGAAATCGGAGGCCAAGTTTGCCTATATTTCCTTGTTTACACTCTGCCACCCCCAATTTAGGCTCGGACCTGTGAGGAGGAGATGGGAGCGCTCGCTGGGGGACCCTTCGATAATCGAGAGCAGACGCGAACAGGAGGATCTCAATTACACTTATTCTTTAAAAAAAAAAAAAAAAAAAACAGGAGCCGGAGAGCGGCTGTTGATAACAGAAAGCTGAGTAATTGTTTCCATGTGTGTGAAAGTGTGCATGCCCACTAAAAGTGCCGTCTGTAAACACAAACTTTTAGATTAGTTAAAAATCGGATTTAAGTTTAAACAAACCCTTTATATTGAAATAAAGTACTCAACATTGCACAAATCAGGGAGTGTGATTGTCACATTCCTGTCCAAATCAAATGGACCACCGTAGCGTGAGATTTTATTCCAATCGCTTTCTGAAATATTTGCAAAGATTCACAATACTCCTCATGTAATCGGCTTCTTTAAGTGACTAGTTTGTGAGTATATACAACATACGAAGAACACACATTTCTAAGCAAAACGCAAAACATAACCTCTAATGACTTCTAGGGCTGAAACAATTAATTGGATTAATCGTGATTTATCAATTTTTGAAATAATCATCAATTAATTTAGTAATCGATAAATCATTATTTGGAGTATACAGACTCTAAAGCAGGGGTGCCCAAAGTGGGTCCTTGAGGGCCGGCATCCTGCATGTTTTAGTTCCTTCCCTAGTCAATGTTCTTCTTAGGTCTTCTAACGAGCCATCACTGGATCCAGGTGAATCCAGGGAGAGGACTAAAACATGCAGGATGCCGGCCCTGGAGGACCCACTTTGGGCACCTCTGATCTAACGCAACACACTCAGAGCAGTAAATAGGCCAAAAACTGTACAAGAAAATCCACGTTTTGCATTTTAGATGGAAAAAAAAAAAGAAAAAAGAAAACCTTCTTTGTCTGTAAATATTTTCCACCCAGATCTCCTGAAGTAGTTTTTGCTTCACCTGGTTCAAATTCAGCAAAGAAAAATCCTATTACTAACCTTTTGCTATCCAATTATTAATAGTCGATATATCAGACCGGCACTGCAGACGCATGCTTTGATACAAATGATTAAGCCTACACTGAAGGAATGCTGTGCTAATGTATTTTATAAAGTACAATGAAATAAAAAAGCACAAAAATAACTTGTTTATTTTTTTACTTAAAAAGCAACTGGATTATGTGCATCTGCGTTTT
The DNA here is from genome assembly GCA_903067095.1 of Girardinus metallicus. Classification (NCBI taxonomy): domain Eukaryota; kingdom Metazoa; phylum Chordata; class Actinopteri; order Cyprinodontiformes; family Poeciliidae; genus Girardinus; species Girardinus metallicus. The sequence goes on along the minus strand of CAEGAE010063861.1, from coordinate 8,459 downwards.
TGTTAATTTATTTCTAATATTGAATGAAAAAAACCTGGACAACGTAAATTTTTTTTAAACCCGATTAATCGTCAGAATAATCGATTACTAAAATAACCACTAGCTGCAACCCTAATGACAGGAGTCCTTATTGAACAGCACTCTGTGTTCACTGAAATCCTTCAGTAGCTGCATTTCCATTAAGAATGTGCACAAAACGTTTTTGATATTCAGCTAAGATAAAAAAAAAAAATAAAAAAAAACTTTGTCTTTTCTGCCAGTCGGAACATCTGGTAGTCAATCGCGTGACTCATGTGATGTGACAGAAGCATTTCCATTACAGTTTTACACGATACACTAATTTCGATACGGCTGAAAAAGCAACTTATCCTAGTGCAAAAACTTTATGTAGAAACGCCTTTTTTTTTTTTTTTTTTAATTAGGGTGCTTCGTTAAGCATTTTATTTTAGTTTATTTTTGTAATTCCAATTTGCGCAGTTAGTCAATGGAAATGCTATGATATCAGATCGGATCTCGCGTAGCAGAGAAATCTTAAAGAACAAAAGGAAAATCCTAAAGTTATGGTCTCATCACTGTGAGAGCACTGGTCAGCTCTGGGAACCTGGAATTATGAGCTGTCTTCTTCGGAACTGGCTGAGTTTATCTCACTTTGACTTCACAAAAAAAAAAAAAAAAGATCCCACATCACATTTTGTACTCTCTTCCACTACAAACAGGAGTTTGTAGTGGAGATTTTTCTTGCCATCGCCACAAAAGAATTTGAACAAAGATGACAGTCGGAAGAAAGCGCTGCTTGGAGTTGAGCGTTCAACATGACGCTTGATATGGAGTTTGCTTATAAGGGAGAACAAAGCAAGTCACACAGCAAGTGTTGGAGACTTGGTTATCTCTTCTGAGATCAGGTGAGCTCAGAACTTCAGTTAGTGTGAGCAGCAGTAAGGGAGCCATGCAGAGGACAGGTTAGAGGACCGGCAGATGATGGGAAACATGCTCCGACAGCCTGATGGGAGATTTGCCTCCTGCGTCTGGAAAGATGGCCGACTGGACATTGCTTCTGCGCTCTGTCACCGCTATTATATTTATGTCAATCACATGGCAGCAGCAGCTCAGTGCCTTCAAGAATCAAGACATGACAACATGATTTTTAACCCCCGAGAGGAGGATCTATTGTGATTTTAACACACAATGTCCCATCAGGTTTATGGACAATGGTCCAAAGAAAGAGCAAATATCCAGGATCTGGATGTGTGGATGGAAACATCTCGACGTCAGAGTCAGAGTGGTTTGAGTGCGACTGACCTCTGGTTAGCAGATGGCTATGAAACTTTAGTCTGATGAGTCTGGAGTCCAGATGACATTTATACTACAGTCAGAATTTGGTGTGAAGAACATAAAAGCATTGATTTATCTGGGTTTGGTTCAGGCTGACTGTCATATGAAGGGATGTTTCCATTGCGTACTTTAGGTTGCTTAGTACCAGTAGAGCATCGTTGAACCACCACAGCCTACCAGAGTAGGTTCTTCAGGATGCGGTGGGACACATGACACGCATCACACATATGCAGCTGAGAAATCTGCTGTAACTGCATGATGTCACGTCAATATGGAATAAAATCTCTGAGGAAGGTTTCAACACCTGGGTGAATAAATGCTTTGAAAAATTAAAAGGTAAAGAAGACCCAGGCCCACCTAGTGAAGCATATCTAAGACAGTGGTTGGTTCAGATAATTCTGATGCTGTGTAACCTTCGTGGTCAAGCAGGTGGTCAACTGAAGTAGTGGGTGTGAACACCTGATCCGAGAGTCATTTTGGCCAAGCTTCTAACAACTTAACTCAAAAATACATCAGTAAACTAGTTTGGGTGACTTGGGAAAGAAGAAATGCAGCTAGGCGCCAAACTAGCATATCTAAGCTTGCTAGTGTCTATTCAGATTTTGGGAAATGGAGGAATTTGTCATGAGAAATGTAGCCAATCGGCATGCTCAACTATGAAATCTCAACCGTCTGTGAACAGAGTGCGAGGGCCTCACAGAATGCGCACTGTACGCCCAAGTATGTGGGAACCCAAGATACATCATGGGATTTGACTTTTTTGTTGAAAACCTTCTCATTGTAAGAGATATTTATGTTTGGAATTTCATTTTCTAAGAAGTAAACTGGTTAAATATATTGTTTTAAGTGAAAACCTTGTCACGCTGATGTACTTGGTACAACACAGACAACAGAGACTATAGGGAGTATAACTTTAGACATTATCCGATACGACTAAGTATAACCCTCGACTTGGTATTGCTTAACTTTGTGCATAAAGGATGACAAGTGGAGAAAACGAACAGCAGACTCTCCAGAACGTTTCATTACAAAATTAAATTAAAAATTTTGAGATTCAGTTTTAGAAGCTTTGGTCCAGAAAGAGACTTGACCTGCGAATCGGTCCACCTCTGCTTCAAAACTATGACTTTAAATGAGAAATGATCAATAATCTTTTTCCCTATATCCTGACTTGTGTTATTAGTCTTAATTAGACTCTTTGTCTGGGACCAAAACTCTTCTGGGGAATCGCAGCGTTTTGCCTTCTTATCAAAGAGCCAATTATTTGCTCATCTTCACAGTTGCTCATCTTTTCTACCAATTTATACACCCAAGAGAGAGCAGCGTCCATTCAAACGCCTTGGAGAAGCTCCCATTCAGTACTCTATTGGATTGGACTGGCAGGAACAAAGATTTTTGAAACTTTTGGAAAAAAAATATAAAATCCAAACTAAATCTTGCACTGCTCAACATCACCGAGAACAAGTTAGAAAGGTTTTGTTTTCCAATGAGGCTAAGCGGTTCCCTGAAGGCACTCGTGGCTAAGCGTGGCTTAGAGCTGCATGTTAATATCTACATTAATGTCTGCTAAATATTAACCTGTCAAATTAACAATGCAAAATGGCCTCCGCGATGTTATTTATCATTCTGTCACTCACGAGTGGAAACCGGCAGCCGAGAGGTCTACAGCGTCGCAGCAAAGCTGCCGTAGGGAATGATGAGGGGACGAAAGGGTGAAGAGGGACGGGTGAGGGATGGAGGGAGGGCGGAGGGGGACTGGGCAGGATGGTTAGTTGATTAAATGGAGAGAGGGAAGGGAGGAGAAGCAGGGCTGCAGAGCTGTACATACCCCTGAGTCTACAGGCAGTTGAATTAGGCTCAGCTGGGCATGCAAGTCCTCCCGCTTGGAAATTTCCTTTTAGCGGAAGTGGCCGGAGAGAAGAAGAAGAAGAAGGGGAGAGGAGGCACGGAGGAGAGGAGTGGAGCCATAGCGGTGGACGAGAGCAGAGGGGAGAACAATAAAGATGATTCAACATGTTGGAAAATGTTGACTTCATCCTGCTGGAGAACAAATCCAAGTAGACGGCCGGGGCCATTAAGCCACTTGTGGAAGCATGAGAAGTGAGGGCAGCATAGAAACAGCATGGCCATGTTGTACTCTAGAGTTAACCTGTGTGATTTTTAATGAATGTGGAGGCTTGTCAGTCAAGGGGTCTCATTTAATGTTGTGTGTGTAGAAACGGCACGTTTTTCCACTTCTGGAGATAAAAATCCATCCTCTATTATGGCGGTATAATCTCACATTGAAATGTTTTTGGAAAAAACACTGGTGGAACAATTGTTGGTACCCTAAGCTAACCAATTCCTTAAAAAAAAATAATTAAAAAATAAAGTAACTAAAGCATTTTGTTTTGTACCTTAGTCTTATTTAGGTTGACGTCATTTCCTCAGTACTTCTAATTAGGAATCTACAGAATCTACAGAAGCCCATTCATTTTGTCAACTGGCCACAACACTGGACCAGGACCAAGATTTTGTTAGCAACAGTACACAATCAGAATAATAGGAAAAGTAAAAAAAGAAAAAATAAGAAAAAAATCCCAAAACTTTCAGAACTGTAAGGAGTTGAAGCTTGAGGTTGCAAATTACCCGTAGCAACCATTAAAGTCCATCTCTACAGCAACCGGTTGTTTGGGAGTGATGTCGGCAGAAAACAATCTCTTCTATCAGATGCAATCTCACATAAGATGGAGCTTTTTGCCTTTTTGTGGCGAAAACGATGAATGGACGCGTGAGAAAGGACCTCGTACCTTATGTTGCTAACAGTGATGGATCTGAGATGCTGTGAGCCTGATTGTTTCCTGGATGCCATTTTTAGTGAGCACTGCATGATCAAATATTTTAAATACCAGCAGAGTTTGATTATACATCTGCTTGATTATATATTTTGGGTGAGTTTTCTGAAATGTCTACGCCCCACAAATTTGCGTTTTTGGGGCGATTGTGATCGGCCTTTATGTTGCTTTCACTGTTCAGGTCTAAAAAGTGGATAATTTATAGCTTTTTAAAAAATATTTCTGGTCATACCAAAGTATGGTGAAACTATAACATTTTACTTACGGCTATCTTACCATAAGAATCTTGTACCAGCACAACCTAGTGAAATGTTTGAGGACAATCTGTCCTGTTGACCAAAGCGGATTGTACAAAGTAACAAAAGCCTGGGTACCAATAACTGTGCCACCAGTTATTCCACTTATGTGGAATTTATTTTCTTTTTCATTTGTTTTTTTGTTTATAGAGTGTTTTTGTATATAGAGTATGTAGTCAGAAAGGTGCATTTGTTCAAAACTGAATGGTATTCAATTTTAGTACCATAATAAAAGATTAGTATTGTTTGTCTTGTCAAAATCTTAACCTAAGATGTATTCATTTGCATTGAATGTGGATACTGCAAGAATATGCCTGGGTGTGAAATGATTAATTAAATGTCCTCTTGGGTTAAAAAAAATAAAAATCACCAAAAAGACATAAGTCAGCAAGGTTGCACTCATTGCATTGGATACTGTACAGTCACATGAGCACACTGCTAGAGCCTGAAACAAAAAGATACTGAAGAAAGAATGGTAGGTAAAACGAGCATGTAAAAAAAAAAAAAAAAAAAAAAAAAGATGGAGGTTGGGGGCTAGTTGTGCCATATACAGCAGGGAGGAAAAAAGTGGGTCTAATGAGTAAAAGAAGCAAAGATTAAAAGTAACATCTTTACAGCGTGTGGCGGTGTGTGCGTGTCTTGGCACCACAGTTGAGCACATCTCCTGACCAAGGCCCACGCCATTCAAGTTACCCGTTACCTAGCAACCCTGACGCAAGGCAAGTTTGGCTGACTAAAAATAAACTTAGTGTTTGCAGAAAAGGATGTTAAGATGAAAAAAAAAAGTAGTAAGGGAGAGTTAAGGCAACAGCTCTTCCCTGAGGGAACCATGGAGATTCTCAGGTTTAGATGAAGGTGTGTGTGCTTTTTTCTTTTTTTTTTTTAAGTTAAGTTCTACCTTTAAACTCAAATATATTTTATTCACACATGTTAGCCGCAATAAAGTCCAAATGGAATCTAATACTTTGAAAAATCTACAATACAAGGCAATTAAATATCACTGTTAGGGGAAGTTTTTGCTAGCTAGCCCAGCAGACGGCTACACATTTATCCGCTTGGCTAGCTAACTAGCAGATGTGCCAAAATAATGCTTGTACTCACTTATCTGGTGTTAGTCTCAAACTCTTCCAAGAAACAAACAAAAAAAAACTGTCTACTGAGTTAGTTAGGCGACAACAGTCTGCCTTTTGCTATTTATCAACTACTCCACATTTAGCTCATTGCTAACTGTGCTACTGAGAAGACTCTGGCCATGTCTACACAATTCCAGCTATAATTGTAAAACGAATACATTTTGTTCTGTCTATTAAAAATAGTATTTGGACAAAGCTCAAAATTTTTAACAAAAACACTTGAATATCCTTGAGGCACCAGAAGGTGGCCGTAACGTCAACAATAACGGCGTATCAGAATTCAGAGAAAGAGTAGGGCTAAAGCTAGCTTTGTTCCCCAAGAAATTTCGTAGCTCAGGCTTTCTTTAAAAAAAAAGTGGCACATAAAAATTGCTAATATGTGGATAGCTAAACATATGGTATTACCATATTCTAAAACCTGTTTAGCAACAAATTCACTTACATAGCAGAGGTTTTTAGCTAAGAGCTATCAAAAATACCTGTTTCAAAAGTATATCTTTGTTGATATTTTATTAATATTATTGGAAACATTTTTACTGTAATATTAAACACATTTCTTCAGGCTAAGCAAAAAACAGCTGCATAATCAGTGTGAAATCGGAATACTGAGTCATCCTTTTTCTATTCTTACTCTTCATAAACCAATAGCTGACAGTGCAGTGGATCAAAGTAGAGGTGCTGCCATAACCCAATGAAGAGACAAAACGGCAAAAGTCTCTGAATGAGTTTTCCTTTTTTTTTTTTTTTTAAAGATAGCTCCTTCCCACACCTGTCTTATTTGATTGCATCAAACTTTACTCAGACATCTTTTTCTCCTCTCTTTTTGCTCTTTACAGTCTTCCTCACAAGGAAATCGCCAGGCTCTGTGATACACCATAGTTGTTTGTCTGGCATTTAAAATGATTTATGAAAGAGGGGCTAAAGTTTACTGATGACAAAAAAATATATATATAAAAAAATAGAACATAAGAGCATGAAAGCCTTATGTAAAAGAGTGGATCTGGGCGCCGCGCGATGTCGTCTGGTCAACATAGTTCTCTCACGACGTGTTGCAACTTCACGGCATTGGACAAGAAGTAGAACAATAACGAGGATTAATGAGTGGGAGGCGACAAGGCTGATGGAATAACAGACATGAAGCAAAAAAAAGAAAAGAAAAAAAAATTAAACAACCATTGATCTTGTATCCAACTGCAAAGAGTGCAAGAATGTCTCATCTGTTTGCAGCTATAAACACTTATCCATTACCACTGACTTGTGCCAAAGTATTAATCTCGAACGCAGATTTTTCTGGGAAAAGTAAAGAACTTGGAGCCGAGCTGGGTTATTCTGACCTGAACGCTGTTAGCTGTGAGCATAAAGTTTCCCTCGCATTCTTTCTAGGCTCGGTAATTTAAACCGCACATGCAGTTTTTACCTCGGTCTGGAAGCCTTCGACTAGGATGGCCACCAGCAAGTTGAAGAGGACGTAGTTCCCAAAGGTCATGAGGGCGATGAAGTAAAGCGCCGCTACAGGAGACGTGGAGGCCATGCCGTTGTACAGGACCTTGTTCCAGTCCTCCTGGGTCAGGATCTGTACATGGAAGGAGAAGTGGATTTAAAAAGTCAAATCAGAAGAGTTTTAGCTACATTTGCCTTCGTTGTTGCTGCTTGTAACAAAAACCGCAAACTTCGGGGTCTTTTATTGGGATTTTTCCATGTAAAAGTCGTTTTGGATGAAGGTGTATTCAGGTGTTAGAAATGGCCCAGTTAACGCGCACATCTAAATCCAAGACAGGGTCTGAAAATGTCTGTTTACGGATGTTCTCTGTTCAGTCTAACTGAGCTTTAGCCAACTTAAAAAAAAATGAACGAGGGTTTCTCACCTGTTTGGTGAAAACTGTTGTACTTGTTCCAAAGCTGAGCTTTGGAATAAGTACAACGCTTCAGTTTGAGCCGCCTAGAAAATATTTGTTCCAGTTCCAACATTTTTAGCAGCAGTTTGAGCTCACTCTGCTGCACATCTGCTGCTCTTTTCGGGGTTAAGACAGTCATTTCAGTCATGGCGATCTTCAAAAGATATACACGCAGACATCGTCGCCTAGAAGAAAAATGGCCTCCCATCCATAAATCTGAATCTGCAACTAAGAATTTAGCACTTTCTAAAAAAGTTTTGCCACTCATCAAGAAGCTCAAAGCAAGAGGCACAAGATGAGATTCTGGATGTTTCAGGGAACGTCCCGACCAAACCGCATGGGAAAACGGACTCACCTGAAATACGGTCACTATGGCCCAAAGGAGGGAGTCGAAGTTTTTTCTGTCCGGCAGCGTGTCTCCGTCCCTCTCAGAGCCAAACTTGCAGCCGAACAGATGCATCCCCAGGATGCTGAGGAGGAAAACGGGACAAACACAAACAGGAAGACAGAGGACAAATATTTACATCAGACGCCCATAGTAGTTTCAGGACAAATAAACAGAGGGATTACACTGGCTGAAAATGATCTCTGGCTTGTCCTTTCAGCGTAAGAATGTTGGACGTTTTTGTTTATCCTGTTTGTGATTTTGTGACAAAAAAAAAAAAAAAAAAGTTTGATTTTGAAACGAACTAGAATTCTCCAATACAGCTGAATGTCCCCTGAGTTCCCGGGTCTCTGTGACAGACTGGAGCTGCTGGTTGAGTTCAGCACCATGGACAGCGTGACCTTCCATGAAGAATCAGTTCTGCTGCCCTATAGGATGTTGGGATCGCTACAGGGAACGCTACAGGACGCTGGGATCGCTACAGGGAACGCTACAGGACGCTGGGATCGCTACAGGACGCTGGGATCGCTACAGGGAACGCTACAGGACGCTGGGATCGCTACAGGGAACGCTACAGGACGCTG